>CAUYRH010032672.1:0-10967 GCA_963574655.1 Perodicticus potto | reverse complement strand
GCAATGGGAGACAGAAGACTATGAATCCTAGGCTGTAGGAAGCTAACACACTGGTTAATGCATAAAAAATGTAAATATGGGCTCAGCGCCTGTGGCTCAGTGGGCTAAGGCACCAGCCACGTACACCTGAGCTGGCGGGTTCGAATCCAGCCCGAGCCAGCCAAACAACGATGGCTGCAACCAAAAAATGGCCGGTCGTTGTGGCGGGCGCCTGCAGTTCCAGCTACTTGGGAGGCGGAGGCAAGAGACTCACTTGAGCCCAGGAATTGAAGGTTGCTGTGAGCTGTGATGCCACAGCACTCTACCCAGGGTGACAACTTGAGGCTCTGTCTCAAAAAAAAAAATGTAAATATGAAATAATCAGAGTGCAATATAGGAAAAGCAAATCCATGGCTCAGCAAGGATAATGCAATAGGATGTGAAGGAAGGGAGAGAGAATTGGGCATACAAGTAGGGAGCAAAGGCTTTTGGAAAGAAGCGGAACTTAAGTTCCACCTGGAAGAATGAAATGGATCAATGAAAAGAATATTCCTGGATGGCCAAGCAGTCTGCACAAAGGCAACGAGGGAGGACTTAGTTTGCCACACGTACAAAATAGCAAAGCCTGTTCAGACTACAGTTGATAGGATTTGAAAGAGAAGGGGAAAGAGAATTGGACTTGCATATAAAGAACTTTAAAAATCAGGTAGAGTTTATACTTGATTTGCTCTGTGTAGCAGGTGGGAATTGTGTTTAGCCACAAGCCACAGAACCCCTGATATATTTGCTTACCCACGTACAGGATTCGTTCTCTCGAACAGCAAGAAGACAGCACCGAGTGGGTGCAGGAGTTCCACAAGGACCTTGCCTTCACCCCCTATCATTCTTAGGAAGCGCACTGCTGTTACTCGTGTTGCATCATGGTTCCAATACGGCTGCCCGTCTCCAGTTTCACGTGCACATTCCAGGCAGAAAGGAGAAAGACCAGAAAGGATGACAGAGGTGGTGTCTGCATGCGGAATACAAAAGTTTCCTCAGAAATCCCTAGCAGGCTTCTATTATATCCCATTAGTCCAAATTATGGCGATGCTAACTGAAAGGATTTCTGGGAGAACTAGTGTTTTTCCTGGACACATTGTCACCACCAGCAAAATCAGAGTTTTGTTTCTTAAGGAAAAAGGAGAAATGGACATTGAAGTGGCAAATAGCAATCTCTATACACTATTGTTGTAGGTTCCTGAACAGAGCATTATCTCAGAAAAAGGGATGACTTTTTTAGATGGCGTTGGCATTGGTATGCAAGAGATATGGCAGGCAAAAGAAGCATCTGGGAGGGTGGATGGAAACTGTTGCAAGCAATCTAGGAGTGATGGTGGGCACCTGGGCTAGAGCCCCCCCATACCTGGCAATGGCAAGAAAGAGGGAAGTGAGAATTCATTGCCACAGAGCATTGAACCAGAGGTTGCACCAGCCACATAGCAAAGAACAGACAAGGCTAGAGGGTTGGTAAATTGGCCTCTGGTCCTTTATATCTTTTTCTTCTATGCATAAAGTTAACATTTGGACTGGATGGGAGAGAACTTCTAGAAAAGAGAAGTCGATACAGAAGAATCCAAGAATCAGAGACACGTTGAGGCAATAACAAGTCCTGGAGTATTGCTGCATGTTGACAGAAAAGGGAGGAGTCAGGTCGAAGTTAGGGGATCTAAGGTGAACGTGTCCTTCTTAAGAACATGAACTTCACTTTCTAGGGACATTGTCTAAAAGTAACAGACAGCAGAACGTGGGAATACCCTCTAGAATACAGCTGTGCTTAGATAGCAAATGAACCAAGACGTGAAAACAAATTACATCCCTTGAATGACTAATAAAGAAGGCATCCGGCCTTCTCATTCTCACTTGTTAGAGTGAGAGTAGACAGGGAAGAGCAAAAAGGAGGGAATTCCAGGCTTTTTTTTTATTGGTAGTTCCATTTACTAGGTATTTGTAAAAAAAACAGAATAATCATTTTAGAATAGAAAGTTATTGCAAGTTGAAAACGTTATCACTTAAAAATGCCATTAAGTACCAGTCATTGTACAAGGCTGTGAAAATGCAGAAAGGTTTAGGAAGCGGTCCCTGACCTCAAGAAGATCCCAGGGTTCTGAGAGGCAGAGTCTCCCAATACCCCATGAGGAAGCTACCTCCAGGGTGTGGGCACAGGCTGAGAGGAAGGGGAGACTAGCTTTGTCTGAGGGCTGGGGCACACTGCCTTCTGACATGGTTCCATAGGGGCACAATTGGGATTGGACTTTTATTTTAGCCTGAAAGGAAAACTTAAGCAACTCAACCCCCTTAGGGCTTTGGGGAAGGACCTGACACAAGAAAGCTCTAAGGGTCTCACCCCTGGCATCCCAGAGTTCCTCATCAGCATTGGGGGAGACCCCCAGGAGCAACTGAGGAAACGGTGGAATGCGGGAAAAGGTATTAGTCGTATTTGTAGCGTGTAATTCTGTCACTGCTGGGAATGTTCACATCAGAACCCTCTTTATCTGAACTTTCGCGGCTGCATGCAGTTATTGTTTTTTTGCTTATATGCACCTGACTTTTTTGGTGTAGTTAAACAAAGGTCAGCCTAATTTAGCGAGTCCCCAAGTCCTGTTCTATAGAACACTCCAGCAGGGAAGGCTGGGGCAATGGTTGGGGGAGGGGAAGCTTTTCTCTCTTCCCTTGCATCCACAGAGTCTTCATTCTTTTCATATTGTTCTACCTGATGTTTTGATGATTAAAAAAAAGAAGAAAAAAAGGAATATTTTGAAAGAAAATACTTTATTAGGTTCGTCAGAATGCAGCTCAGCTTCCAGTTCTTGCGTGAAACCAACCTACCAGTTCCAGATCCTCCCACTGTAGCTCCGGAAGCATTTTGCTCCACATCTGGTTGTCCGTTTCTTCCGCCAGATGGTGACCTCCCCGAGCCTAGTGTTTGGTGCCCTCCTGGCGTCCAGCACAGCACAGAAGAGGCAGCTGCAGCGCTTTGCTGAGTGAACACCTTTGGCGACGCTGACTCTTTGCTGCTGTTCATACTTATTCCCCCGATGATGTCAGCCTGAGTGATGAAACTGCACGCCAAACTATAAGCCAAGGCGAAGTTCTCCAGGGCCAGCAAAACACCTTATGCAGACAAAATCCAGGCATTCGGTGAAACGCATTGAAGGGAATCCTTCAGAGCCCCAAAGGAAGGGGATCCCAAGCCTAATTCTGTCTGAATGCTTGCTGTTTGAAAGCCAATATGAATTTTTATTTATTTTTTCTCGGAGACAGTCTCACTATATCACCTTCAGTAGAGTGCCATGGTGTCACAGCTCACAGCAACCTCAAACTCCTGGCTTAAGCACTTCTCTTGCCTCAGCCTCTGAAATAGCTGGGACTTCAGATTCCTGCCACAACGTCAGGCTATTTTTTTGTTGTAGTTGTCATTGTTGTTTAGCTGGCCGGGTTCCAAACCGCCAGCCCCGGTGCATGCGGCTAGTGCCCTAACCACTAAGTGACGGGCGCTGAGCCTGAATTTTAATTTTTTTAAATGCAAGCATTTGAATAGCTAAGTCATTTGCAGAGCATAAAGGTACAAGCTGAAAAAGTGTCCACCTTTCTTTTTTCCACCCAGGACACTGCACAACTACAGGCCTCTTCCTATGGGGGATGGTGGGAATGGCCCCCATTGAGTCAGTAACTCCCTAGCCTTCCTCCTCCAGCTACACAATCCCCTTCCCTAGAGACAGCTGATATTACCAGATTCTTGTGTTTCCTTCCAGAGTAGGCTATCAGAACATAGACACGAGGGATAGGATGCATGTTTTATAAGTATCTGTATTTTATAAGAATGATTTTAGTAAGCAGAATCAATAGGAAAAAATCAACAATGAAGCACTTGAATAAGAAGACCTTGAGCTAAAAATTTAAGGGGGAAGAAAAGATCTCCACATGAAGAGCGATCACTCATCCAAAGTAGAAATCCAGCAGGAATTCTGTCCCTATAAAACAAAAAGAGAGGATGGGGTCCCACAAGGAAGGGCATTTCCACAGTGAATGGGCATTGCATGGAGAGTCGGGGGTTGAGGAGGGCGGACCTGAAGCTGCTGAGTAGGTGAGAAATTGCAGCTGCCTGTCCTTCTGGGACACTGTTTGCTGGAATGTGGGCATGTTCTACTCGGTGGTACTCGGTGGTGACAGACTCTCTCCGAGGCTCAGTGGCATTTAACTATGGTCACCTTGGGCATTCCCAGAGTTCTCCCACATTCATTTATATTATTTCAGTGGAAAAGGACATTTCAACTTTCATGTCAAAAAAACAGAGAAGACAATGGCCCAGGAGCCTGAGTGGGGAGGAAGCAGGGACGAACCCTCTGAGGGGCACTGTCCCAGTCACTGCCATGCACTGACTAACCCACCTTCCTCACTGGAGATGGTCTTGGCAGATAATTTATGTGAGGTTGGCTTGGGCTAACCTGGGACAGGAAAATCACCAGCTAGTCCTGCCTTCAGGTAACACCCCAAATTTCCTTGGGATCAGGGAGCAATAGCAAGCTTGAAAGTGGGGTTATTTGTTAAGTATCTTCCCAAATAGTCATTGGATCCCAGCCATATATAAGGCACCAGGCAAGCTTCGAAAATTTCTGATCGGATTATGCTGGAAATAGAAGGCATCCACTATGCAGAAAGGTGGTAGGGAGCACAGAACCCCACCAATGAGCAGAGCATAAAGCAATTATGATAGATTTGAGAGAAGTGCAGAGTTTGCTTCTAGCTCTTATGGAAAGGATGGTTTCACCTCTAAGGCTCCATAAAGACTCCACGAGGGGAAGTTTTCTCCACCTCCTGCTCTGCAGAGACTTGCTGGAATTTGGCTGATATATCCAATGAAATGTGTCAAAGAAAGAAAGAAGATGGCCGCATGGGTGACCAGCACTTGGTGGGACTGCGATGACTCAGGACTGGGCCTGTTAGGGAGGAGATTAAGCATGAGTTCTGTTTTGTCAGAGAAATCAGTTAAGTGTAGGGGAAATGATGCCTAAGAGTGATATATGGATCTGAATTATCAATCCCAATTTATTTATTTAGAAGAGGTAGGAGTAGATTTTCTAATCACCAGACTGATGTTGTCCACTGAGGGCAGACTATTTTACATTTCAAAGAATGTTGGAGCAATTATAGAAGATCATTTACTGAACATGACAGTCAGGGCCAAAGGTTACCTTGAAGGGTAACTTAATGTACTTTCCCTGCCCCACAATATTCTTGCTGGATAGAATACAAGAAAAAAATGCTGGTATCTGCCATATTTAAAATCTTCCCTAGGGATAGTGCAGGAATTAATATCATTAAATGCATATAACAAAGTTCCCCATCTTTATATGCCATATGCATATTATTGGGGACGTTCCCTAAATGTGAATTGATTAGAGGATGGAGTCTGTTCACCTTGACGGTTGCTAGAGATTTCCCAAACAGCCTCAGATACTCTTTATAGTGATGTTCAGAATACCATTTGGGGGTATATTTCTTATATATTTTAAAGCTAATTTTTCATTTATATGCAGTAAAATTCATTCTTTTAGTTCTATAATTTTTGACAAATACAGAGTTGAGTGATTAGCACCACAAGCAAAACATAAAATATTTTCATCACCTTCCACCCAAATATTACCTTGAGTTACACTTTTAAAATAGGTTCCTTCCATAGATGGCTAATCTCATCAATTACTAAAAAGATTCTTAACTACAAGGAAAAGTAACTATATTTTCTGGCATAGCTACCAATTCTAGGGCCTATGAGATTGCCTGTGCTGCCATTCTCAGAGTTGGGCAAAAAGAAGCTTTCCAACATGCATATGTGTTTTTGCTGAGGTAGGAGTAAGAGTATCGAGTTTATTTGATCTAAAAATGTAAAACAAAAATCCAACATATATTCTAAGGACATTTTCCCCAAAAGAAGTTGCAGAAAAATTTTAACATTTGCTGCTCCATGCACAAGAGATATATTAGCTCTGAGGGTTGGGGAAGAGAACTACTAAGTCTTATCTCTAATTGGTTTCCTTCCTTTAAATTGGTCACGAGGACAGAGACAACCCCAACGTGCTAGCATTGTTCCAGCACTCAAATAATTATACTCACTCCTACTTTCCAGAAAGTAGCCCTAGGTATTCAGCACTTAAAAACTTACCATTCCCAAATGAAATTCATTTTAACCTATGCAAATTGGTAGCTGAATTTGTTGTTGTTAATTTTTTTATTAAGAGCTTCTTAAAAAAGCATAAAAATGGTATATGTGGACAGTCATCATGGAAAATTTAAGTAACACAAAAACTGAATTTGACTTTATGTTATGTCTTGGTGGTCATTAGGAATGTTTCATTTATGATGTTAGTTCAATTGACTATTTCATGGGTGAACAAGTCTCATCACCAATGAATACTTTCTGGCCACTTGGAGGACTCGGCCCATAATTACTTTTTATAATGAAATGAGAAGAATGAGTTTATAAATTAAATGAGGCCCAGGGGAATATTGGAAGTGCCTTGGGATCTGGCCACCAGGCATCTGCTCACCTTTTTGGCTCTAGCACTGGCCCAGAGAGTGATGAGGCAGAGCATTAACCCCTTTGACAATATATTGCTCCACTTGCTGGACAGGTATAGAGACTCCTCTATTCCTGCCCATCGCAGGAATGCAAGACTGAATCACTTGCCAAACACCCACAAGCGAAAAATGCAATCGTACAATTCCATATATATTAAGACAATGATGTTGAAACATTAAAATATTTAATTTTAAGATTCAAAGTTTCCAGCCATTAATATAAATTCAGAAAGAACTGGCTGAGCCAATAAAAATCCCTCTTCAGAGAAGCCTTAAAATGAGAGCTGTTTGCATGAACAGAAAAAGGATGTTGGCCAGTCCATATACAGTAGAACCTCTGTAAGTTACACCCAAAAGACTGTAACAGACTGGCCAAATATGGAGGTGATCAACATAAGCAAGTAGGCCTACTGTACTTATATGTATATGCGGTGTATGTGTGGTCTATGAAAGCTAGGTCAACTTAAGGAGATGGTCAACTATGGAGGTTTTACTGTATTAACATATCCTACCCCATCTTCCTGCTGTCCTGCCTGTTTCTCTTCTCATGTCTGCTTCTTATTCTTGTCCTTTCCTTTGACTCTCACCTGGTCCCTGTTTTCATCTCTGTTGAGAGCAGAGCTCCCAGCTAAGCTCCCACACAAGCAAACTGTCACTATCTCATGGTAAAAGGGAAGCCAGGCTCTGGCTAATAATAAAAAGAAACATTTTCCAATGAAACATGGGACATCTTCAAGGAATAAAGAACATATTTTCTGTCTTTCATGTGAGAATGAATATTCTTTCACGAATTTCAGAACAAACAGAAATCAGTGTCCTTGAGTAGATATAACAGATCTGCCCCTGGCATGCTGACTCACCGTGACTCTTCTAATAGCATTTACTGGAATGACCTTCAATTTGAATGAGAACTACAAAATACCAGTAATTTTATCTGGGGAATATTTATATTTTGGTATAGTAGGTGAATTCCCAATTATTAGCAGCATTATTAGCAGCATTTCCCCCCAAAACTAAATGTGGTTTCATCTTGGTTAAGCCTTAAATTTCTAATTGGCCCTTGTGGTTCAAAGAGGTGTTTTTAGTTTTGGTTTTAAAATTCATTGATTCCCTCTTTCCTCATAACTAACTCTCATAGATAATGCCAGACAAAGATGATATTCTGCAGTCCCAGATTCCTTTAATACAGATTAACCCAATATTTTCTTTGTCAAACTATTTGCTTCTTGATTTATAGCCTGTAGGATTTGAGTGATACATCATAGAAAGTCAAGGACTTCAGTACATTCTCTGACCATTATGAGAGAATTTACAATTACATTAAAGTCTTCTTCCTCTTTCATTAGTACAAAGTGTAGATTGCTACTAATTTTCTAAACATTTCCTTCAGGTGGGAGAGTGCAGGGTGACCATCCACTCTTCATTTCCATTTCCCATTCTCAATCCAGGAGTCAGTTTTTCTATCATTGACTGCCTTTTGGACTTTTTCTTGTCCAAAAGAAATCTGTTTTGGACAGATTTGGGAATCTGTTTCCTGGCTGGCCAGCAGCATCTGAGGCCCTTTGAGAATGGCTCCCCAGCATTGGTGTAGCCAGGACTGAGGGCTTACCCTGAATATGAGAGTAAGTTCAGAAAATGATGTCCTTGTAACAACAGTTCACACGAGGGGTATGTACTGAGTTCTTCCAAATAACCACCTAATAGCTTATGAGTGTGCTGATCTCCTGAGGGACATGCCAAAAGTCACCCATGGTCTAAATGATGTGAGATAAAATCATATATTTTAAAGTTGGTGTGGAGACTTCAAAAACAAGAACCATTCATTTCTTCTTTCATCCCAAAGTGGTTTATTGAGTATCTACTTTGAGCCAGGCATGAGGCTAGAGATAGAGCAGTGCCTAAAACAAGCCCAGTCCCTGTTCTCCCAGTCCAGCAGGAATTGCAAGACCAACTTTGCTCATGTTGACCCAACACTATCCCAGGGTCCGAGACTTTGGATTTGATAACAGTCCTCCTGTCCCGAGGAAGGTGACTGATGATATTGGCATAGGGTCAAGTCTTCAGCTTCTCACACTCTGGCTGAAAGTACTCACAGGACCAGCTGATCCCCTTGCTTCAACTCCCCATGCTCCAGAGCAATATGCTGTGAGTGTGAGCAGGAAGATATCTCCAAAATGGGAAAGAGCCATAGGGAGGAAGGGGGGACATATGCTTAAACTACAAGGTCTACCTTCACACTGAATGAGCAAACTCATACTGGCTATACCCATTGGCCTCTTTGAGTGCAGTGCACATTCATTTGCTATGACAGGATCAACTCTAGGTAAATGAGAAAAGTCTTGGTTTTGAGCTTGTAAAACAGAAGCCCAGATGCCAATTAGTGGTAGCCAAGAGCTTCAGCTTGGAAAACAGATGCTATGTCAGCCAGCATTAATCCACTGATCAGAAGCCAGTTCTTCTCTGCTATCCACTCTTTCTTATTTCCTACAAGGGCACTCCACTGCCTAGGGTTTACGACACGTTCTCATACACACTCTAACAACCCTATGGGAGACATCCTGACTCCCATTTCCTGGATGAGAAAATCAAACCTCACAATTACCTTGCTCAGTACCCCACAGCTGCTCACACAAAGCCAACATTCAAACCCAGATCTTCAGACTCCAACCCAATGCTCATTCCACTCCCCCATAGCTGTCTACTTTTACCATTTCAGTTCTTCTTTCTTTCTGTGAATTGTTTCAATTCATCCTAGTGGGGCTCTGAAAGCAGCCATAGATTACTGACTCACAGAGGCACTGGCGACTTCCCCTCCCACCTGGAGGCCCCACTGCCCATGTTTTGGGTCTCCTAACCAGACTGCTGTCTCCAAGCCTTTCCTGCATCCTGAATAAGAATCCTGTAGCTGTCATGGATGCCTGAGGATCTATTTTTAGCAATGGAAGGGAACATGTGGGAGGTGCACATTGAGGTTTTCTAGGAGTCTGTTAATATTTTTACTGAGGACACTCAAGAGTTTTAACTTGAGTGATTTTTTTTTTTTTTTTTGAGACAGAGTCTCAAGCTGTCACCCTGGAGAGAGTGCTGTGGCATCACAGCTCATAGCAACCTCCAACTTCTGGGCTCAAGCGAGTCTCTTGCCTCCGCCTCCCAAGTAGCTGGGACCACAGGCACCCGCCACAACGCCCGGCCATTTTTTGGTTGCAGCCCTCATTGTTGTTTGGTGGGCCCGGGCTGGATTCGAACCCGCCAGCTCAGGTGCACGTGGCTGGAGCCTTAGCCCGTTGAGCCACAGGCGCCGAGCCAACTTGAGTGATTTTAAGATAAATTATCTCTTAAGGAAGATATCCCTTCCCTACTCATCCCTTTAACACTCTCCATCTGCAATGTAGGTTTGTTTGTGGGTTTTGTTGTTGTTGTTGTTTTATCCCCTGGGGCTTCTCCTTCCTTATCACCTGGTTCCCCAAGTCGGGAACATTAATAACTAGCAGCAGCATCATTGATTTCTCTTAGAAAAGACCAAGGGGAAAGCAGATCTAGGGCTCTTTGGCCTCTGTAGAGACTGGTGATGCTCCTTAAGATCTTTAGGTAGAAAGAGACAGATGTTTTAAAGGTTGCAAAAATTTCCATGAATAGACCTTCATGTTTTTTAAACCTCCTGAGTTACTGATTTTATTCTAGAGCACACAGACTGCTATTTTGAAGGCATAAACAAAAGAGAAACCAGGGAAAAATAATTTTATGACATTAAAATTGGTAAGAAGTGAAAATGCACATGTGTAAAGTCTTTGCATTTGGGGACATAATTGTGGCATTTATGTTTAAGAAAACATACTATCTCTATTCAACAATATTTCTTTGTTTTACCAGGTTAAAGGTGATCAAATAAAAATGCAAACGCTAAAAATAAATATGCATTTGAAATTACCATTTGATTAGGAGTGATACCTAATATGGTAAAATGAATTAATTACTTGATTATGTCACAACTAAAACCAAATATTAAAAAAAAGCAATACCAGTGTGCACAAATTAAAATATCTTCAGTTTCAAAATTAGTAATAACATTCCTTTCCACGTAGGTAGCTATAGCACATATATAACGATGCCACCCACCATTAGCCATACATTTTCAAGTGCCTCTCAACAACAAAATACACAAGAAGGCTCGGCACCTGTGGCTCAAGCGGCTAAGGTGCCAGCCATGTACATCTGAGCTGGCGGGTTCCAATCCAGCGTGGGCCCGCCAAACAACAACGATGACTGCAACCAAAAAATAACCAGGCGTTGTGGCGGGCACCCGTGGTCCCAGCTTCTTGGGAGGTGGAGGCAGGAGACTCTCTCGAGCCCAGGAATTGGAGGTTGCTGTGAGC
>CAUYRH010032670.1:0-109374 GCA_963574655.1 Perodicticus potto | reverse complement strand
TCACCTATGCCCTAGGCTCTCAGTGCCCCCACATTCGACTTGGAGCCTGACAGCACAGTGCAGGGACACTCCCAGATCATGGCTGGAACCCCAACACCTCATCACTGTAACTTCCAATCTATTGAGTGCTGGGTTAAGGTGCTCTCCCATTTCTAGAAAAAACATATATTAAACCAGCAAGACCCTACCTGGGCGGTATGACCATGCTTTCTCACCATGAAGGGGTCCCCACTCCTCATCAGGACGTTCATGAGTCTTGCAGGAGAACCAAGGGGGTCCACGCATGCTGCTTCCTCCCGTCTACCCCGCTCACAGGCCAGCTCTGACTCGCCTCACACAGAAGAGGTGGTCCCCATTCTCGTGTCCCTTCCCCCCTCTTCCCCCCTCACAGGCCAGCTCTGACCCACCACACACAGGGGAGGTGGTCCCCATTCTCGTATCCCTTCCCCCCTCTTCCCCCCACAAAGGCCAGCACTGACCTGCCCCACACAGAGGAGGTGGTTCCCATTCTCCTCTCAACTTCAGCAAAACTTCCTTAAACTTCAGCACCCTTTTTTTTTCTTCTTTCTAAAACCTCAAAGCTTTTTCTTCAAAACAATGTAATCAGCATCATCATAGCCATTCCCTGGGCCTCAGTTTCCCCATGTGTACAATGGGTGGGTATACGTAGGTTTCGAGTCCTCATTTGGGGAGAACATTGTTTTGGTTCTAACAGTCTCATCTATGACTTAACAGTGATGTTTTCAAGCTCTCTTGGCTCACTCTGTGATTCATAACAGCTGCTGGATAGAACTTTTTTCTCCATGTTCTTCCTTCCAATAGTCATAATGACAATTTAGATAACAGTATTATAATAATTAAAAATCAGATATACTAAATCCTCAGTTCCATGACCTCTCTGTATTTATTTTTTTGTTAACTTAAATCCATACCACAGTCCTATTAGGGAAGGTACTATTTTATTTTATTTTTTAAACATGCTCCCCAGGAAAGTATGTAAGGTATTATTTTTATCCCCATTTTGCAGAGGATTTGAGGCTGAGAGAAACTGAGAGATTGAGTGTTTGAGGTCACCCGGCCAGCACGTGGCACAGCAAGGAACGACACTCAAAGCTCAACGTCATTGCTTCTCTGATTGCAAAAGAGGAGAACAGTCCCAGCGTTTCTCCTTTCCCTTGACCTTCAGATGTGACAAAGACAAGACCAGGAATAGAGACCTACTGCATGTGTGTATTCAAAAGGGAGTTACATCCTCAACCAGCACGTCAGAGTAAGGTGCCACCAGTGAGAGTGTCCCCAGAATTCCCTGAAATCCTGGGGAGGGTGCCCTGCTGAGGACCTTCACAACACCCCTCTGGAGCCCAGTCAGGTTTGCCTCCAGGGTTTGAACATGTACCTGCTTCCTCAGCTAAGCAGCAGATAAGGAAGGAAGCTGTCTCATGTTTAGGGACCACTAATATCAGAAATGTAGGAATAGCACCTAACACTTAAGTATGGTCCTTCCATACAGCAGTCATCCCATGGGCTCTCAAATATGCTGAGTTATTTAATCCCCATGACAACCCTATGAGGTAAGTACCACCATTATCTCCTGAGGCCTTCAGGGCATGAGCTGGCATCATCGACCACCTTCTGGAGCACCAACCTGGAAGAGCCCTGAGCAGGCCCTGGAAATAGGCTTGGGCCATTTGGGTGGGAAATTCTGGGATCCTGGTATTCAGAGGTGACCTAGAAGGGAAGGTGTAGGCTCCTCGATGCCTGGACTTCTCAGCCCATGAAGAGAAGAATGCCTTTGGACCCCTCACCCCTCCTTAAAGCATGAGGCTTGGGGGTAGAGGCTCCCTGTGCCCAGGAAAAGCCAGCTTAGAGTGAATTGTTCCATTCTGAAACACAGTGGTTCTCAACTGGAGTCAATTTTGCTCCCCCCAATTTGGCAACATCTAGAGACATTTTTTTGCCATTGCAATCGGGAGGGAGGGGTGCTAATGGCATCCAGTGTGTAGAGACTAGAGATGCTGTTCAGCCTCCCACAACACATAGGACATCCCACCCCAACAAGAAACTATCCACCTCAAAATGTCAGTAAGTGTCAAGGTTAAAAAACGTCCTTAAGGGAAAGTAGAAATGATAGAATTTCCCTTCATTAACACCAAGTCTTCACCAAAACCGCCATCAAATGAAAGCCACTGAGATTCAGGAAGCTGTGCAGATCCCCAGGAGGAAGAGGCTGAGATAGGGAGGGTGTGCCCCCCCCCCGAGCTAGAGAGAGCACAAAAGTTCAGCACAGAAGAAATTCCAGACCAAATTCACGGGGAGGGAAAACGGGGGAATGGAGAAGAGATGTCAGGGAAATGATAAAGTGGTTTACGAATTCAATCTCTTTCTCCTTCCTCAAGAGATGGAAGCCAGGATGGAAATTTCTTTTACGATTCCTTTGGCTGTAGCTGTTGAACCCCTTCTTTATGCCTCTTTGTGGAGACTAAGCCACATGGAGCCTGCATTTAAGACACCATATGGGGTGATATGAGTTGAAGAATCACTTTCAGATCTGTAAGTGAATCACAACATCTAGGAGCAAGCACTTAAAGGTGTGATTACAAAGCGATGTGCTTGTTCTTACATGAACAACCAAAGTTTTATACATCTGAATGAGGGTTGTCTTTGGTTGTTTCAGAGATGTTGACATTGCTTTGGGAGAAATGTTCACTACAAACTGTTTTCAGAGCTATTTATAAGACATGTGTTGAAGCCAGTTACATACAAGTCTCCTGTTGAGGACCTGGGACTTCTAGATACAAACTCACCAGGTTCCCAATCAGATAAGATCTCTCCTGGGGAGAGTGAATAAAGGATCAAAAGAAGAGTCCAGGGGGTGTTACCTTAAGGTCAGGGTGGGCACACTTTCCTGATAGATAAAGGGCTGGATAGTAAAATATTTTAGGCTTTGAGGGCTACCAATGGTCTCTGTTGGAAGTACTCAACTCTGCTATTGTAGCAGGAAATAAGCACAGACAATATGTCAATGAATGAGCATGGCTGTTGTTCTAATAAAACTTTATTTCTTTAGGCCATAGAAATATCCATTTCCACATCAAGGTACTCAACCACTTAGGCTATGAGCTGTGCAAACCATTCAGGTCACCAGCTAGTCATGGGGCTGTTGGATCCTAGAGCAAGAAGGAAACTTGGGGAGTGGGGGGTGGGGAGGGAGTGAGCAAGACTAGAGTACCTGGATGGATGGCGAGGAGCCCCCAGGGGGTCCTCCCAGCTTACCCCAATGACAGCAAGGGGCCAGAAACACCATCCTGGGCCTTTGACCCCAGGCTAGTACCCTGATATTTTGTCTACTCAAAACACCAAACAGAAGGTTCAACTTGTATGGACCGATGAGCACACTGGATCCTGCTCAGAGCATAATCATGCTAAGTACCACTATTAATAAAGATAAAGACCAGCTTTTGCTCCTTAAAGAAAGTTCCTTCCTGCCTTTTTCTGCTTTATCCCTCTTTGATCTGAGCCTGTCCTAGGCCCAGATTGTACCTTATCTGCTTTCTTTCTTTCACTATAGTTTTGCCTTTAGTAGAACTGCATAAAAACATAATTAGACATTATATAATCATTCATATGCATTTAGTGTAATGTTTGAGATTCACTCATGTATGTATGTAGTAACATTTCCTTCCTTTTAATTGTTGAGTAACATTGTAACATGTGGATGTATCACAATTTGTTTATACATTCACCAGCTACTGGACATTTGGACCATTTCCACTTTTTGGCTGTTACAAATAATGCTTTTAGGAACGTCTTTGTACATGATTTTTATAGACATATATTTTTATTTCTCTTGGGTAAATATCTGAAAAAGTGATTCATGGGTCGTATGGTAAATGAATATTTAACTTTATAAGCCAGTTTCATAATGATTTTCCAAAGTGGCTGCAGCATCTTACATTCCCACCTGAAATGCATGGGCCTGGCACAGTGGCTCATATCTATAATCCCAGCACTCTGGGAGGCCAGTAGTTTAAGATCAGAAATGCATGAGCATTCCAGTTGTTCCATCTCCACACCCTCACCAACACTTTGTTGTTTTCAATCTTTTTTTTTTTTTTGAGACAGAGTCTCACTCTGCTGCCCTGGGTAGAGTGCTGTGGCATTGTCGTAGCTCACAGCAACTTCAAATTCCTGGGCTCAAGCAATCCTCTTGCCTCAGCCTCCCACATAGTTGGGACTATTGGCGCCCAACATGATGCCTGGCTAAATTTTCCATTTTTAGTAGAGACAAGGTCACACTCTTGACCAGTCTGGTCAGGAACTCTTGAGCTCAAGGAATCCTCCTGCCTCAGCCTCTCAGAGTGCTAGGATTACAGGCATGAGTCACTGGGCCTAGCCTTGGGTTTTCAGTATTTTAAACTAAGCTGTACTAGTGGGCATGCAGTGTTATGGAATTGTGGTTTTAATCTGTGTTTCTGTAGTATCCTTCAAGTGCTTCTTTGCCACATGTTTTATCCTGTTTTGTTAAGTACGCCTTTTTAAATCTCTTGCCCACTTTTTATTGGGGTGTGAATTGTCTTACTGAGTTACAAGAGCTCTTCATTTGTTCTGGATATGGGTTCTTGGTTGGTTGATATGTTTTGCAAAAAACTCTTAGGGTATGACTCGCATTTTTATTTTCTTGACTATGCTTTTTGAAGAGATAATGTTTCAAATCTTTCCTTTTTTTTTGAGACAGAGTCTCACTCTGTGGCTATGGTTACAGTGATGATATTAACTTACATTGCCTTTGGATACATCAGCAGAGACATGTGTTAGGTGGGCGTGGTAGCTCGAGCATGTACTTCCAGCTACTTGGGAGGCTGAGGCAGGAGGATGGCTTGAGCCCCAGGAGTTTGAGGCTGCAGTGAGCTATGATGACACCAGTGAGGAATTTGAGGTTGCAGTGAGCTGTGATGACACCAGTCAGGAATTTGAGGTTGCATGTACACTAGCCGGGGTCACAGACTGAGACCCTGTTTCAAAATTTTTGGGGTGGCAGGAGTTGGGACTTCCCTGGGCCACAGAGGGGCTAAAACATTTGCTCAAGTCATCTGTTTCTTTTTTTTTTTTTTGAGTTTTCGACACTTTTCTGCTTTATTCCCAGAAAGTCTGCTTTATTCTCATATTCACAAGTATACATTTAACACTTCCACATTAATGTCTCAATGAGAATTTCTCCATACCAACCAAGCACAGACTATTACATTCCTTGCTATTTTGTAAGGTTCTGTGGTCATTGGCTTCAGATTTTCCCATGGTCTTCATAATTTCTCTTGATCATTTCTATCTTGTATTTTTCTACATTCTACTCTAAGACCCTCAGTATCTGAATCTGGCCAACTCTGATTTTGTCAAAGAAAATTGGTTCTCATGTCTCACCGAATCTTATATTTTTTGACTCCTTTCTGCCATCTTGTATTGATTCATTATTTAGGCCATGGTGCAAATAATTCATGGTTACCTGACTCCATCATAAGACTACAGCAGAAAAGTTGGTTGAATAGACTTTCTTTTTTTAAGAGTAAAAACTGTGCCACTTTTTTTTTTTGATTGTGAACTTTGACAATAGGTATGAAAACTGACAAATACACATGCTTTGACCCAAATCCTATCCTCTGGGAGGATTTAACTTACAGAGCTTTTGGCTACATCAGAAGAGACACGTATGAGGATGTTCTCGCTAACAATGCTTCTAACCACAAACAAATGGAATTAACTTCAATGTTTACCAACAGGGAACTCACTTAATAAATTATTCTTCCACTCACTGACTTAATGGAATATCAAACAGCCATTAGTAACAATCAGGGGGCTCCACACTCCTCATCAAGCACACGATCTCTTTGCTATTTCTCCCATCAAGGCCTTTGTGTTCTGTTCCCCTTGGCTGGAATGTTCTTCCCACAAACATCTATATGGCACACCTCCAACCTCCTTCAAGTCTTGGCTCAAAGGTCACCCTCCGGGCCACTCTGTAAAAAATTATCACCTCTACCCCATTCCTTGTGATCCCCTTCCCCTCCTTCCATTGTCTCCTTAGCACTTAACACCACCTCTAAACTGTATAATTCAGTTAGCTGTTTATTGCCTTTCTTTCCATATTCAAGTATCAGCCTGATGAAACCAGGATTTTTGTCTAATTTGTTCACTGCCATGGCCATAGCACCTGGCTCATAAGATGTATTCATTTGTGGCTTGGCACCCGTAGCACAGTGGTTAGGGCACCAGCCATATACACCAAGGTAGGTGGGTTCGAACCCAACCTGGGCCTGCTAAACAACAATGACAACTGCAAGCAAAAATAGCCAGGCATTGTGGTGGGCGCCTGTAGTCCCAGTTACTTGGGAGACTGAAGCAAGAGAATTGCTTAAGCCCAAGAGCTGGAGGTTGCTATGAGCTGTGACGCCACAGCACTCTACCAAGCGCAACACAGCGAGACATTGTCTCAAAAAAAAAAAAGTTGTATTCATTTGTTAAATGAATAAATACATGCTCATATGGAAAAACATCCTAACATGTATCAAGTGAGAAAGAAAGTTGCCAAAAAGCACATATATTTTGAATGCTGACAAAAGAGGGTAGAGGTAGGTACACACACATAAACACATACATCTATCTACAGAGGGCACCAAAAAAATTATACACATTTTAAGAATGGAAAAAACTGTATTGAAATCATAAAACTCAGTCTATACTGATAATGTTTATAGTCTTGTATATTTATTGTATCTTGTATCTCTTGTAATTACAGAAGTCAAACATGGCTTGAGTATCACAATTTTAATACAGTGTTTTCCTTTCTTAAAATGGGTATCCATTTTTTTGGCACCCTCCTTATATGCACACACACACACACACACACACATATACACACGTGAGTGCATTCACGTTTATACATTCCTGACAAGAAGCTTCAATAGATTGTTAAAAGTGCTCAACTCTGAGTAGAGGAAATTAGGGACTTTCTTTTTGAGAGGGAGCCTTGCTCTGTCACCCAGGCTAGAGTACAGTAGTGTCATCACAGCTCACTGTAACTTCAAACTCTTGGGCTCAAGCAATCCTCTGGCTTCAGCCTCCCAGAGTGCTAGGATTATAGGCGTGAGCCACTGAACCCGACTAGGACTTTAACTTTTTATTCTACTCCACCCCTTTTACTGTTGCACATAAAAAACATATATGTGTGTGTGTGTGATTTTTACATATTTTTATAAATGATATTTAATTTTACATAAATATCATTCCTATGCAAATATCACTGGATATCGATTCATCAATATTTATTAATATACTGAAAGTTAATATAGTTATAGAAACAGCATGTGATATACACATAAAATATTATATAAATAACAGTGTATATGTATGCATTTGCATATGTACACAAATACATGTCATATGCATATATGAATACATATATGTATCTTTTATAACAATAATATTAAAAAGCCATCAGTACTCTTCATTCATGGAACCCCTTCTTTTTTTTTTTTTTTTTAATTGAGATAGAGTCTCACTTTGTCACCCTCCATAGCATGCCGTGGCATCACAGATCACAGCAACCTCAAACCTTGGGTTTAAGGGATTCTCTTGCCTCAGCCTCCCAAGTAGCTGGGACTACACGCGCCTGCCACAATGCCTGGCTATTTTTTGGTTGCAGTTGTCATTGTTGTTTAGCAGACCCAGGCCTGAGTCAAATCTGCCAGCCTCGGTGTATGTGGCTGGCGCCCCACTCACTGAGCCACGGAACCCCTTCATGTCATCACTTATAGGTGATAAGCTCTGTTCATCTTCCCAAGATGGCCCCCATTCCCTCTCCAGCCTGGCAGAGTGGCAACCCATCTGCCCCTGCCACGCCTCCTGGGGGATGGGGCTTGTGTGCAGAGCAGGATGTTTCTGTTTGCCCAAGTTTTTATAGGCGGACACAGGGAAGTCATTTGGAAAATCTGCAGAGATGAGCACGGATTCATCCAGCACACCCTGCCTCTGAGTTCTTTACACTCAGACGGCTGGGAAGGATGACCGCTTAGAACGCCAGAAAGAGTAAACAGCCCTCACGCAGGTGTAGAACGGGAGCCAACTGGCGCTGAGCCCGTGCCAACCTGCTCTTCTCAGCTCCTGGTGGAGGGCACCATCCCACCCCCTCAATCCCAGGAGACCCACCAAATCTCATAGTTCTGGCTCAAAGTTTCTGAACCTCAGCTCCACACACGTTTAGGGATGGATTTCTTCCTGTCAGGAGAGCTATGTGTTAATGCTGGGTGTTTAGTGGATCCCTGCCCTCTACCCACTAGATGCCAGTAATATCCCCTGAGTTGTGATGTCCAGACTTTGCCAAATGTCCCCGAGGGCCGAGGGGCAGCAAGAGCGCCCCAGGTTAATAACTGCTGGTTTATGGCTCGATGCCTGTAGCTCAGTAGCTAGGGCGCCAGTCACATACCCTGAAGTTGGTGGGTTCGAATCCAGCCCGGGCCTGCCAACCAAAAATGACAACTGCAACCAAAAAAATAGCCAGGCGTTATGGCGGACGTCTGTAGTTCCAGCTACTTGAGAGGCTGAGACAAGAGAATCTCTTAAGCCCAAAAGTTTGAGGTTGCTGTGAGCTGTGATGCCACAGCACCGAGGGGGACATAATGAGACTCTGTTGAAAAAAAAAAAAAAAAAAAGATTTCTGGTTTAACTGCTCTCTAAGTCAGCAGGTACCTGAAGCTGGTGTGTGATTCCCTCACTGCTGACCCTGGTCATGAACTTGGAGGCAACAGTGCTCAGGGAGGCAGTGCAGCAAAGTAGGCTTGAACAGGGCACAGTCTGGTCCTTCTATTTGCCTGCTTGGGGATCTGTGATACAGACGGCTGTGTGACCATCAAAACCTACTCTCCCTTGACACGCAGCCAGATTATACTTCCCAGACTTCCCAGGAAATAGAATATGAGTGGAGCTGGAAGTGGAAGTGACGTACATTACTTTCAGGCCTGGCCCATAAACACCTCCCATGCAATCCTCAGCTCGCTCTCTCCTCCAACTTTCCACAGCCTGGGAAGACAGCAGAGCCAAACAACAGAAGAGGCCCGGTCACCAAACGAAAGAAGCCATAAAGGGCCATTGTGCAAGCAAGAAATAAGCTTGTGTGGTGTCAAACCACAAAAAGTTGGTGGCTGATCTGCTATAGCTTCCAACCTCACCTTATCTAATACAATGACTTTTAGCTCTTTAGCAAGTCACATGAACTCTCTAAACTTTAGTTTCTTCCCCTGTGAAAGGGATAATATTGATAGTATCTTCCTCATTTGGTTGTTGGACACAGTTCTTGTAAAGTATTTAAGACAGTGCCTGGAGGATAGTAACCCTTTAATAAATTTTTAAGGTTATTATTATTAGTGGAATAAAGAGTTATCACTAAATTCCTATCCCCTCGCCCCCAAGGTAGGAGATTTTCCCAGGATCTGTTTTGTGTCTTCTTTCCCAAGCTCCATAACTTGGAAAAGGATGATTTGCCCTGGTCCTCCAATGCCTTAGGAACTCATTGGGTTTTAGGGACATTTCTTGTAATGACACTGTGGGGCCCTCACTTTATCACAAGTTTATCTAGGCATACCTTAAATATCCTGGACTCTCCTTCCCAAAGAGCCACTGAGAGGGCAAGAGTGACTTTGAACAAGAGCCAAAGAGGACCCCACCCATAAATCATCCACAGGCTGCCCCTCCTCTGCTCGTCCAGCCCCTACGCGATGAAGCAGAATAAAGTCCCAAAGCTGACACAGGGTGCGAAATTTGGCAGCCAATTCAGTAGATACTGGTTTCACTTCCTGTGGGATTCCATTCTGCACCTCAGGATCCCAAAGGGGGTGACCAACAGTTAAACCCCAAACCTCCTCCCCACCCTGGCTCATGAGGACAGGGGGAAGCCATGATCTTCTGCGCCCTCACTGCACTACTGATTCTTCATCCACCTGTTTGCTTTGTTTTGCCAGGTAAATAATGCCAGTGCCTAAGGGTGTCTCTAAAACACGATTTCCATTATAAGCCAGTTATATTCTGTCCTGCTCTAAGGCAGAGGGTGGGGGTGCAGAAACCCAAAGAAGCAGTTTTCATGTCGACTTACAAATAGGAAAAGAGAGAAAATCACACCCACTGAGCATCTGTTATGTGCTGGGTCCTTGCATACGCGGCATCTCACCCAGTTCTTCAGGAAGCCAGAAGCCATCTCCGTTTTGTTCTGTTCTGTTTCCCTGGCGCCTCACAGCATTAGGCGCACATAGGTGTTCAATAAACACTTCTCACCTGAGCTCCTTACCATACCCCGTACTTACTTTATGGCTCTGACCTCACTGCATAACTCACTCCATTCATTGTAGAGTCTATGTTCTAGACTCTACTGCAGTGGTTCTCACCCTTCCTAATGCCTCCTAATGCAGTGACCCTTGAATACAGTTCCTCATGTTGTGGTGAATCCCAACCATAAAATTGTTTTTGTTGCTACTTCATAACTGTAATTTTGCTACTGTTATGAATCATAATGTAAATATCTGATATGCAGGATTTATTTTCACTGTTACAAAGGGGTCACAACCCACAGGTTGAGAACCGCTGCTCTAGAGCTTTCTGTCTCTTCTTTAAACAAAAGAAGCCTTCTCCTACCTCAGGGCCTCTGAACTTGCCATTTCCTCTACCTAGAATGTTCCTTCCCCCATCTGTCATGGCTGGCCCTTTCTCAGCTTACATTCCTCAGTGTAAGGCAATTCTCCAGGCCTTCTCTGTCAGCTCACTCTATTATTATTTAGGTGTTTATTTATTCATCATTTGCTGCACCCTAAGTAGAACACCAGCACCAGAAAGGGATGGACTATGTCTGTCTTGTCTGCTGTTTCTTTGGCAACTAATGCTGTACCTTACCATAGAGGGGGGCTGGTATAACCCAGTGACTGAGAGCTGACATTTGGGTCCAGACAACCCTGATCTCAATTCTGGCTCCAGGATCTTGGGTACTTACCCTATTGTTGTCTCAGTTTCCTCATCTATGAAATGGCAACAATAAGGACTCCTGTGTCAGAGTGTTGCTATGAGGAAATTTTTATTTTATTTTATTTTTACTTTTTTTGAGATAGAGTCTCAAATTGTTGCCCTGGGTAGAGTACCATTGCATCATAGCTCACAGCAACTTCAAACTCTTAAGCTCAAGCAATCCTCTTGCCTCAGATATTCTACATTTTTTTTTAAATTTTATTTTTATTTATTTATTTAGATAGAGTTTCACTATGTCGCCCTCCATAGAGTGCTGTGGTGCAACAGTTCACAGCAACCTCAAACTCTTGGACTTAAGCGATTCTCTTGCCTTAGCCTCCCAAGTAGCTGGGAGTACAGGCGCCTGCCACAACGCCTGGCTATTTTTTATGTTGCAGTTGTCATTGTTGTTTTTAGCAGCCCCAGGCCAGGTTGGAACCCTACCTACTGAGCTATGGGTGCCGTGTGCTATGAGGATTAAATGAATTAATTCATGTGAAACGCCCAGAGCAGTACCTGGCATGGAGGAAGCTCTACCTGTAAGCATTTGCTGCTGTTGTTGTCAAGCACCGGGTGGACAACCCTGAGTTAGACTTTGTATGTGATAGAAGAAAAACAGAGGCTTGAAGAAATTAACAGTTTCCGATGAAAATGATAGAGCACTGAGCCATGGGAGTCTGGTTTTCTCATTTCTAAGTCAAAGTGAAAGCTAAATCTCTAGCAAAAGGTTTCCTGGACACACAGGCAGCCAGGGGACATGGCAGCCTGTGCCCTCCAGGCCCTGGCCTTGTAAAGATTAAGCCTTCTCCCACTCACTAGCGGCTCTGGGTCAAGGACTGAGGCCAAAGCAATGGATAGAAAGGACATCTGGAAGCATGCCCTCAGTTTCCAATTCGAGTCCATGCACACATCTTCTTTTCAAACCGACCAGGTGTTGGCCTTGGCTGCCGAGCTCAGCACTACTGCTCACCAGCATGGAGGTAGACAGTGAGCCTGAAACCTGGCCTCTGTGGGCTCCTCGCTCCCACTCTGTCTAGCTTGGGCCATGCAGGAACATGTGTGATCGGATAAATCCTTAGCCCCCTCATGCCGTCCCCCATGGGAAGATGCCTGGAATCAGGCCTCATCCAAAGGCAGCAACATCGTTAAACAGCCATTCAGACGGAATAAAAACTCTCAGGAGCTCTGGCAGCCGGCCAGTCTTCAAAGGCTGGTATTGGAACCCAAAACGAATGCCAAGTTTAACCGCCTGGGTGGACTTTGGCAGACCGCAGGAGCTCTCAGGAGGAGAAGCTGAGGTCAGGGTGCCACTGTGGGCTCTGTGCCTTGCCAGGAGAGCCCTAGGGTGACAGGTGTATGCCTCCATCTTCACCTGGCCGGAGATCCGGCCTCTGTCCATAGTCAGAGTGGAGGCCACAGCCCATGAGCCTTCCCTCTGTGCCAAGTGCTGTGCTCAGCATGTTATACACCATTGCCTTTTGTTCCCCCACAACAGCCTATGAGGCAGGAGCTAAGATCTTGAGATGGGAAATCTTGATTCAGAAGAGTTAAGTAATGTGGCCAAGACAGGGAATGGTCCTTTACATCCAATCCATCAGCGAGCTCTGTCAACTCTACCTCCAATATTATATTCTACTGAGTGACTTCTCTGAAACCTTTCTGCCACCTGCCAGGTCCACGCTGTCATCACCTATTTCCTGGACTGACACAGTGGCCTCTCGGAGAATGTCCCTCTTGCTCTGCTATAATCCTTCCCCACTCAACAGCTGAAAACATTTTCCAAACATTATCTCGGTCATATCACTTCTCTGGTCAATATCCTCCTGGGGTGGAGAATCCTCAAAGAACTAAAAGTTGACCTTGCATTTGATTCCACCATCCCATTACTAGGTACCTACCCAGACAAAAATCATTTTACCACAAAGACATTTATACCAGAATGTCTACTGCAGCCCAGTTCATAACTGCCAAGTTGTGGAAGCAGTTCAAATGCCCAGCTCGTGAATGGATTAACAAATTGTAGTATCTATATACCATGGAGTACTATTCAGCCATAAAAAGATAGAGATTTTGGGGTGGTGCCTGTGGCTCAAAGGAGTAGGGTGCCGGCCCCATATACCGGAGGTGGTGGGTTCAAACCTGACCCCGGCCAAAAACTGCCAAAAAAAGGATAAAGATTTAACATCTTTTATGTTTACCTGGATGGAGCTGGAACACATTCTTCTTAGTAAAGTATCTCAAGAATGGGAAAAAAAGGATCCAATGTACTCAGTACTGTTATGAAACCAATACATAAACACTTACACACTCATATGAATGATAAAAAACAAATATAGTCTAGCAAGGGGAAGGGGAGAGGTGGGTCGGGGAGGGGGAAGGGTGATTGGTGGGATCTCACCTAATGTGCACAATGCAAGGGTATATTTCAAAATAACTAAGAGTAAATTTTAAACATCTTACCACAAAAAAATAAGTAAGTGAAGTGATGGCTACATTATCAGTTTGATTTATACATTCCATATTGTATATCAAATCATCATGCTGTACCCCATAAATGTATACAGTTATGGTGTCAATTAAAAATTAATTAAAAAGTCCTCCTGAGACTTCCCAATGCACTTAGAACCCCCCCCACAAACTTCCTATCCTACAGTCCTCCTCCATCTGAGCACTGCTATTTCTGCAAACTCACACGGGGCCCTCTGCTCTGGCCATATTGGGGTAATGTGGGAGATCAGAGAAAGTGTGTCTTCTAGCTATGCAGAGTGTGGGCCTCACACTAGCACAAACGTCACCTGGAAGTCATTAGAAATATGGATGCTCACGTGTCATCACGCACAGACAGAATCAGAGAGCACATTTTAACAAGATCTCCTGGCGAGCCACGGGAACGTCAAAGTGTAGTAGTTAACAGCTTCAGTTAGAAAGAGTGGCCCAACAATTCATCCGCTAGATGACTTTGCACAAGTTGCTAGTTGCTTCCTGCACTGTGAAGAATTAATCTTACCCTAGAAGAGGTCTGGCCTTTTTGCCTATGTCTCCTGGGAGGTGATGTCTAGGCTCCTGGAATGTCCTAAGGAGTGCCTTTGTTTGCATGCGGGCTTTGGCCACTGGGCAGTCTAGCAGTGTGATTTATGATGAGGGTTTTAGGGCCACGCAGTGTTAGCTCAGACTTCTGGAGGAATGGATGATTAAAGGTACCAGCCAGACCTCTGGGAGGGGCTAGAGACTGAAGATCCGATGACTGAGCAGCGTGTGATTGAGCCCAGTAAAACCTCCAGATACCAAAGGTGGGGTGAGCTTCCCTGACTGGCTATGCACGGTGCGTACTGCCACAGAGTGACCAGCAGGAGGCAGCATTGTCCATGACTCCATGGGGGGACGACGAAAGCTCAAAACTGGCCCCTCCTGGACTCTGCCCTACATATCTCTGTTGGCTGATTTAATTTATATTCTTTTGCTACTGTAAAACTGTGGTCCTAAATAGCACCTTCCTGAACTTCTGGGAGTTGTTCTAGCAAATGATGGAACCTGAGGGTGGTCAGGGGGACCCTGAATTTGTGGCCAACTGGTCTGAAGGAAGGTGGTCCTTGGGACCCCCAAACTTGTGGGAAGTCTTGTGTGGTCTGCTATTTATCCACAGGTCTCTTTTTTTCTCTTTCTGTTCCTCTTCTCCCCCCCTCCCCATCTTTGCATGCTCTGTTGTTCAGACTGCATAATTTCTCTGGATCTGTCTTTGAGCTCACTAACACCTTCCTCTATCACCTTCATTCTATTGAACCCATCCCATGAATATTTTAGTTATTTATTGTGCTTTTAAGTTTTAAAATTTCCATTTGGTTCTTTTTGTTGTTATTTTTGAGGCAAAGTCTCGCCCTGTCACCTGGGCTAAAGTATAGTGGTGTCTCATAGCTCACTGCAGCCTCCAACTCCTGGGCTCCAATGATCCTCCTGCCTCAGCCTCCTAAGTAGCTGGGACTATAGGTACATGCTACCCTGCCTGGCTAGTTTTTCTTTTTTTTTTTTTTGTAGAGATTTTCTATTTTTTATTTCTCATTCTTGCTCCTGGCCTCAAGCAATCCTCCCACCTTGGCCTCCCAGAGTGCTAGGATTACAGGTGTTGAGTCACAGCACCCAGCCCATTTGGTTCTTTTTTTAATGCCTTCTATTTCTCTGATGATCTGCTGATGTTCTTTACCTTACCATTCTTTTCAAGAGGGTTCACTCTTACTTCTTGGAGCATGGTTATAAAAGCTGCTTTAAAGTCTTCATCTGATAATTCCAACATGTGAGCCATCTTGCAGTTGGTATCTGTTGATTATATTTTCTCTAAGAATTTGCTAGATTTTGTTGGTTCTTTATAAATCAATTCATTTCGGATTGTATCCTAGACATTTTGAATATTATGAAATTCTAGGTCTTGTTTAAATCCTATTGAATATGTTGATTTTTTTTTTTTAAGCAATCAGGAAGGGTTCAGACTGTGAGTTCTGACCTGCCTTCTGTTTGCTATTATTCCAGTCAGTTCAGTTTTTAAAGCCTTTGTAGTGCTATTCACACCTGCCCCTCAGATGTGTCCCCAGGGACCTAGGTGTTGGGCTACCCAATAGTTAGTGGACTATTCAGAATGATAGCTGCCCGTGTGCAGCTCAGAGATGAGTCCAGGAGTTCACACATAGATATATGGGATCCCTGCTTGAGCTCCCCCCACCTCGATCCTCCCACAGACTGGCTCCCAGGGCCCACTTTCACGGCCCTCTGGCTAGAAATCAGAGGCTTTAGTCTCTTCACTCTGCAGCTCACCTCCTCGACTGCCAGCCCCAGGGAGTACACACTGGTCTGGTTCTGTGGCTGGGTTGATTTAGCGTCAATCCTGTGCCAGCTGGCAGCTGTGGGGCAATGTTGATTAGGTGGGGGAGACGCTGGAGAGACAACCACAGGCAGCTGGACTGAGCTCCTAACCTCAAAAATGCCAGCATTTCAACTCTCTCTCACACTGCGATGATTAAACCAGCAGATGTGATTTTCCAAGTGGCCACTCCTGGATGGGTCCCAGTGCTGATTTGCCTGTAATTCCCATAATGGGAATGACTGCTACAACTCAGAGAGGTAGAGTCACTTACTTGAGGTCACACAGCTGGTTAATGGTGGGGCCAAGTTTCCAACGCAAATCTGTATAATTCCAGGGTCTGTTTACCCATGGCAGGGTCCATCAGTCATCATCATCATCATCATATCTAGCATTTGTCGAGCACTAACTCTGTACAAGGCACTACCTAAAGATTTTTATATAAAATATTGAGATTGAGAGTTCATAACAGCGGAGGAGCCTAAGGTCTAGAAAAGGGATATTGTTTGCCTAATGTCACACACTCACTAGATGGTAAAGGTGAAAGTTGAACCAAATTGTAGCTCACGCCCATCCACACTCTGAATGGCTGTGCATCCCTCTTGCTAGGAGGCAGAGAAGGGGCTGGTGACCACTAAGTCAGGCTGGAAGGGGAGGAGGCTGCAAGGTGGCTGTGGAGAAAAGGTGTGCATTGGGGGCTGGGGTCAGGGCAGAGCAGCAGGGAAGCATCTGTGCCCCAGAACAAGCCCACAGCATCTCTCCATCTCCAAGGAGTTTCAGGCTCTCCCAGAATGGCTCTGCCCCTCTCA
This sequence comes from Perodicticus potto, assembly GCA_963574655.1. Classification (NCBI taxonomy): domain Eukaryota; kingdom Metazoa; phylum Chordata; class Mammalia; order Primates; family Lorisidae; genus Perodicticus; species Perodicticus potto. Next base: position 92,679 of record CAUYRH010032670.1, on the reverse strand, counting down.
GCACTGGAAGACGCTCACCTTCCCCCCTGTCCTGCTTCCCCAACCCCAACCATTTTTAAGCATGTCCTCTGATACTCATTCAACCCGGGGTCTTTCCAGGCAAAAGGGTAGCGTACTGCCCTCCAGAACTCCCATCCATTCCCCACTGCCCCTCCCCACTCATCTCATCTCCACCAGCAGATTCAATTAGCCAATCTGACGCTCCCAGCTGCAATACGAAGCCAAACAATTACGGAAAACAGACCAGGTGCCTTGGAAGTTACTGTCACAGAGGGGCCTGGGAGGCCTCCAGACTGACAGCAGGGTGGGCAGGGAGGCAGAACAGGAGAGACCAAAGCTGGCCAACCAGCCTGCACAAAAGGGCCACTTGGGACTTTTGAAGAACATAGATGCTTCCTCCCTCCCTGCTCACAAAAACCCAGAAATGAAACCCAGATGCCGGGGCTGATTCAGTTTCTCGGGGGCTGAGGCCTGGACACCAGCATGTTTTAAGTCTCCTGAGTAATGCTAGTGTACAGACACAGTTACGGTGCAGTGTGATTCCTGTCAACGTGTGGCACAGTTGTCACTCACCCTGACACTCTTCCTGGGTATTCTATGTATTTGCTCCCAAGAGAGCAATCTGCAGACCTCAGCATAGGCATCACCTGTGAATCGTCAGAAATGCAGAATCCTCGGCCCCACTGCGGCCCTCTCTGAGTCAGAATCTGCATTTTAACCAATCCCTGGGAGACGCCATATTCTCTAGTCTTAGCCGGAGACTCCAAGGGTTGGCACAAAGCAAGCAGTGTCGGTCACTGCCTGGTTTCCCTTCTCTGGGGTGCCACAGCTGCCCGCACTGTTTATACCCCTCGAAGTCTATACCAGGTCAATTTCTGCAGTAGCTGCCTTGAGAAACTCCCAACAGGATGAGCAGGCAGCCGGGTGTGGGGCCTCCACCCTAACTACTGCAGCCTGTTAGCACCCAGGTGAAGATAATGTCAGCCTCAATTTCTCTCCTGGTCCTCTGCTAATTTATGCCTCCCATCCTTCAGCTCCCAGCTCACATGTCACCCCTCACTCCCCAGACTGGGGCAGATACTCCGCACCACGCTCTCTGTTTCTTCTCATGACCTCTAGACCAAGTCACAATTCAGTCATTATTGGTGTGGCATTTAATTCACGTCCATCTGGCCCTAGAATTAAGCCCCATGAAAACATAGACCATGAATGTCGCCGATTCTCGACTGAATACACAATACCTAGCACGGTGTATTGTGCTCCAATAAAATTCCCCCACCCTGCCTTCCCCAGGCACTGGGAACTGTTCCTCAGCCAAGTGTCTCCTGACTAAGTTTGCCAAGACAAGAAAAGTTTTAAATGCCTTTCGGAAGGCCAGGAAGTCCAGGGCACTTAGGGGAAAGTAAGGGAGGAAGAGGAATAGAGGTGTAAAACATGGTATTTGGCTCCTTCTAACTTAGGGATTTCCTCAAAACTTCACCTCCAAGAAGACAGATGGTCTTCCTCTAACATTGGAGGGAAGATAATGCCCCAGCCAGGTTATGTCTGCAAAATAATTTTTTCCTTCCCTTTTTGGGTTTTCCTTAGAATTGCAGGTTGACAAAGTGGGTGGACTGTATTATTTATATATGTATACATACCTGGCCTTCTTTCAGACAATCCTCAAGGTGGCATCTGGCTGTATAAATATGGTGTCTTTCAAGCAACAATAGCTGATACTCAAGGACTGCTTTCTCTGAGCAAAAGCACTGTTCTAAGCCTTTACATATATTAACCCATTTGGACTTCACAACTCCCCCAAGCTTTAAAGACCATTATCCCCATTTTACAGATGAGGAAGCTGAGGCAAAGGGAGGCCAAAGTTTCAAAGTCACACAGCAAATAAAAGACAAATATAAGCCCAAACCAAGGGGTTGGCCCCTAACCATCATGCCATATTTTCTCATAGTGGCCATGAGGGAATGGTGCCTTTTCTGAAAGAGAAAAGTTTGCAAGCATCCAGCAACAGCATGCCAATACTTCCCTGAGTTGCTCAGGTTCTATGGAGCTCAACTGCACTTATTAGTATCTTTTTTAATTGAGGTAAAATACATCTAACATAAAATTTACCACTGTAACCATTTTAGGTATATACTTCAGGGGCATCAAGTACATGCAGATTGTTGTACAAGCACCCCCACCACCCGACCTTAGACTTTTTCATCTTACCACACTGAAGCTCTGTGCCCATTAAGAAATAGTTCCCCATTCTCTCCCTCCCCCACCGCTGACAACCTCTGTTCCACTTCCTGTTTATGAATTTGACTATTTTAGTTTATCTCACAGAAATGGAGTGACACAGAACTTGTGCTCTTGTGTCTGACTTATTTCACTTAACACAATGTATTCCAGGTTCATCCACGTTGCAGTGTGTGTCTGAATTTCCTTCCTTTCTAAGGCTGAGTAATATTCCATCATCTCTACCAGAGGTGCCAAAAAAACGTATACACATTTTCAGAGATCTCACTGGAAATAAAATCGATCTTTCCCCAAAAGTGTAGTAATTGCAGGTTAAAATGGAAGTGGGCAGCATGTCTAGGTACACTGGACTAGTAATGGAGCCTTTGATTCAATTTTGAAAGGTAATACATGGATAACGTCTCTTTTTTTTTTTTTTTTTTTTTAGAGACAGGGATCTTGCTCTTGCTTAAGTGGATCTTTTTTTTTTTTTTGAGACAGAGCCTCAAGCTGTCACCCTGGATAGGTTGCTCACAGCAACCTCCTATTCCTGGGCTCAAGCGAGTCTCCCACCTCCGCCTCCCAAGTAGCTGGGACCGCAGGTGCCCGCCACAACGCCCGGCCATTTTTTGGTTGCAGCCGTCATTGTTGTTTGGCGGCCCGGGTTGGATTCGAACCCGCCAGCTCAGGTGTACGTGGCTGGTGCCTTAGCCCGCTGAGCCACAGGCGCCGAGCCTGGATAACGTCTCTTAAAATGTGTATGCATTTATTTTGGCACCCTCTGTAGACACACACCACACACCTTATTCATCTATTTACCTGTTGATGGATGCTTGCATTGCCCCTACCTTTTGGCCATTGTAAATAATGCTGCTAGGAACATGGGTGTACAAATAATCTGAGTCTCTGCTTTCAATTCGTTTGCATAGTAACCTAGAAGTGGAATTGCCAGATCATATGGCAATTTCTATTTTTAACTTTTTGAAGAATTGCCATCAAGTGGCATTTCTTTTTTCTTTATTTCTTTTTGCCTACATCCAGTAACAGTTCCAATCATATCAGTGGGCAACTCCACTTTACTTTGGTTCAGCAAACCTTTCTGAATTTCCCAGAAGGCCTCTGGGATGTTGCTATCTCAGGAGCCAAAAAACAATTTTAACCACTCTTAAAAAAAAAAAAAAACCTTCAGCTGCCAAAAATCACCTGATCGAAAATTGCAGAAGAATCCTCATCCCACACAGGAAAGGAACTGTTCAGAAAGTCCAGCCCACCAGCTAATTACAGGCTTTTACCAGGAATTCTCGGCAAATGCTTAAATTGCATATCAACCTTACTTTTGTTATGAAGTGTTGGGAAACACGCTAATGGGCTGCGTTTCAGATCCTCAACCTGGAGGTGACAGCTCTTTTCCTCAGTGGATAAATAAAGCAGGTTAGAACCTTACAGATTTGAGTTCAGAATTGTGGCTTTGCTGAGACAGACAGTGGCTCAATCCACATTTCTATTATTCCCGACAGTACTCTTCATATAAAATGCCACTCCTGCTGGGATTTCCACTCACAGCTGTGGCTCTGAATCCTGACAGAGCATTAGAAATATTAGCAATATCTGAGGTGCCTTAAAAACAGCAAGACCAGAGCTTGAATCCTAATTCTACCAGCCTGAGACCTTAGGTAGGTAGCTTAGGTGTTAAGCCTCAGTCTTTAGACGTGCAGTTGGAGGACGATTATGTCAACTTGACAGGGTGGGGGTTATAATGAGTATTAGCAACAACATAGGGAAATACCTAATTAGAACACAGGAAATAATGACCATTACTTCTATTCACTCTAACCCCATAGTGGGAGGCAGCTTCTAAGATGGCTCCCAGTCATCTCTGCCTCCCACTATTCATGCACTTGTGTAATCCCCTCCTCTTGAGCGTGGGCTGGGCCTAGTGAGTTGCTTCTAATGAACAGATTATCAGAACATAATAGACTGTCATGTCCAAGATTGGATTACAAAGAGACTCTTTTTTTCCATCTCTCCTCCTTCACTTGACACTCTGGTGAAAGCCATCTACCCTGTTGTGAACTGCCCTATGGAGAAACTCATGTGACAAGGAATCGAGGAAGGTCACCAGTCAACAACCTGGAGGGAACTGAGGCCCCCAGTCCAACAGTCTGCAGGGAACTAAATCCTGTCAATAACTATGTGAGTGAGTTTACAAAGAGATCTTCCCAGACTGAAAGTTCAGATGAGGCTACAACCCCGGCTACTAGCTTGATTGTAGCCTTGTCAGAGATATTCAGCCAGAACCACACAGCAAAGCTATGTCTGAATTCCTGGCCCACAGGAACTATGTGATAATAAATGTCTGTTGTTTCAAGCAACTAAATTTGGGGGTGACTTATTAGGCAGCAATAGATAACTAATATACCTCAGAAATAATAGATTAAATTATTCTTTGTAAAAAAAAGACTAAATGCTACATAGACAATGGCACATGAAGCCTCTACTTAAATACTATATTCACAGGAAAGTCTTTCAAAATCCCCCTCTCTGAATTAGGTGACCAGACTCTAAACTATAGTTTATAAACTGCTAGAATTATCAGCATCATTATCATTGAAGCTAACATACAATGAATACTATGCCAGGTACTATTCCAAAGTTATAAGTCATTTATTCTTCACAAGAAACCTATGCCACAAGTACTATTATTTTCCATAGAAAAGGAAACTGAGGCTCAGAGGAGTTAAGAAACTTGCCAAACGGTTCAGTTATTATGTGGCAATGCCAGGAAATCTGGCACCAGAGTGCACATTTGTGACAATTATATTACATGGTTCCATGAGTCTTATCCAAATGGTTAGTGGATTCAAACCCACAGAGCTGAACACCGGACATAAGGCTTTCCAGATGTCTCTGTCTCTAAGACAACATGCCTCACCTGGGGTTTATCAGTCTCGAATGCTACATACCTGTAAACACGAGGCTGGCATTTTCCAGTTCTTCTTGGGGAACTTTGAAGCTGAAAGATTCATTGTAGAAAGGATCGATTGTACCTCTTAAAAAGGATGTCTTCTTAGTTTTCACAAGCTTGAGTCCATGTACCAGCTGTATTTTCACAAAGGGGTCTGAAAATTTGACATTTCATCACAGAATATTAGAGATGATGAAACTTAATGTCTAGCTATTCATCCATTCACCTTCCCATCCACCTATCTTTTTATTCATCCATTCTTTTATCTACCCATCCATTCAACTTTTCATCTATCTTTCAGTCTATCCATCTACTCATCTACCCACCTATGCATCCATCCATCTTCCCAACCACCTGTCAGTTCACAGATACAGTCGTCATTTCACCATTCTTTTATCTATCCATTCTTCTATCTATCAGTCCATCCATCCAAGGTACCATATGACAGCCCAACCATCCATACATCCTTTTATCTATTATTTTACCATTGATTCATCCATCCATTCATCCATCATCAGCCCATTCCGGTATTCACCCCTCCTTTAATTCATTTATTCTCCCATCCATCCAGCTATTATCCATCCATCATTTTCTCATCCATTTATCTGCTCATCCTTTTTTCTCTCCTCTTTCAGCCATCTAATATTGGTTGAGTTCCTCCCATATGTCTGGCACTGTGTTCATTTTACAGATGAGAAAACTCAGGACTCAGTTGAGTCCTCAGTGAGTCCTTGATTTTTGTAAGAAATGATTTATTTAAGATCTGGCTGGTAAAGGCAGAACCAGACTCAGAGTCTGCCCTACCTTTGGAAACCCATTATCATGTCAGTGAGCCCATAGCCTAAATATAGGAGAAAAGATATGGCAGAAATGTAATTCCCATCCTTAGATCATTTATAGCTTACAAAGGAATTCATGTACATTAACTAGTTTAATACTTGTTTAAACAACCCAGTGATATGAATATCATTAGTATGTCAATTTTTGAGATGGACAAATTGAGGTATATAGAAGTTAAGTACCTTCCCCAAGGCCACATCATTCCCAAGCAGTTAACATGAGATTTGGTTACAGGAAGTTTGACTCTAGAACCCTTCATCACTTAATCACAATGACTCTCCCATGGTGGTGAGTCTGAGACTCTCCAGTTTTAATCTCATTACCTTTACTGGCTCCTTCTAAACCTCTGTTTTTATAATGTGGCTTTTGAGAGTGTGTCTTTGAGCTGTCACTTTATAGCAAAAGCAATTTATTTTAGCTACTGCACTTAGAGAAGATAGTAATTCCACCACTAAGCTTAAGAGATCCCTATGACCATGGCTACTTTTACAATGATATCCCACGCTGTCAAAGGAGAGATTAAAAGTCATATCTGAATTAGTTTTGCTATAAAGTAAACACTTTAAATATGACAGTCTTTTCAGAGCTGGAATTTATAAAGATTTGTGGTATAGATGAAATGAGCTAGGAAAAAAACATCAAGGTGTGTCCCCCATGCTCACTGATTAGAACACATCCTCCCTGCATAATATCACCACCTAGAGCATGGTGTTTCTATTGCAGGCATAATGTTTGGAAAGGCAAATAACTTCCTTGGGTTTGCATGGGATCAAAAAGGATCTGGATTTCTAGTAGTTATCACATCTGGTCTCAGTCAACTCCCCAACCCAAACAGGGTTACTGAGATAGCATCATTTACTTGCCTCATCCAAAGAGACATCTGATCATTTTTATTTTTCCTGTTGAATTGGCATCCTAGTACTGGATGCTAGCTACAGGGTCTTATTGACTGTATTGGGGATGCAGAAATAGATAAGTGGGTCTCCCAAACAAACACAGATGCCCCATTAAAGAAGTAGGGGAGAGAGAGGCTCACACTGTACCTGAACCTTGGCTCACATCTGTCTGAAGAAGTTGCTTGGCTCGAATGACATCAACATTCAGTCTCCCGGCACTTGGGAGATAATTCAGTGACAGAAGCAGCTCCCCCAGCTCCACTTCATTCTGTGGAGAAAGGAAATGGTCAGGAAGTTGCTTTTTCCTTTTATTGCTTCTGCACCCGCCATGCAGCAAATTGACTTTAGCAACAAACAGGTTGCTGTAGGTGGGTCTGTTAACAGTGGGGGCCTCTTTCTTTGATTTCTTTTAGTCTCTGCCTCCAATTGTTTTCTGCTCTTAGAACACTTAACAGTAACAACAATAAAAACAACAAAAGCATCAATAATAATAATAATAAAAGTCACATTGCCATGTACTATGCTAAGTACTTTACATGTAAAAACTAATTTAGTCTTCATCATGAGTCTGTGAGGTATTAGTAGTAACCCTGTTTAACAGATTAGGAAACTGAGGCTCAGAAGGGCTAAATAACATATCCAAAGCCACACAGCTAGAAAGTGGAAGAGTCAGTATTTAGACCCAGGAAGGCTGATTCTAGATACTCTGACCACTATGTTAACTTTTCTCACAGTAAGATGCCTGGGAGGCAGAACACCCCACAGAGTAACTATCTGGGTAAGAAATCTGTTCTTAACCTATAGTCTACAATACAGCCCACGCTCCTAGCCTTACCATGGCAACGCTTGGCACTGTGACATGCTTGTTGAAGACTACCCATTCCTTCAATACCAACACTATCACTTGTGAAAAATTCACATGAGCACCTAGGTGCACGACTCCACACTGCCAAAAATACCTAGAAAACAGAAGGCTCCCTATTTTTCTATCTTCCTAAAAACTTTTATTGGAGACATTTTCAACTAGATACAAATTAACAGACCAGCACAACAAATCTCCAAATAGTCATCACCCAACTGTAACAATTATCAACATTTTACTGTTTCGTCTATATCCCTACTTGTAAAAAATTTTAGATGAAAATTTTAACTCATCATACCCCTATCTCCTTTAGAATGCATCACTGGTAACATTAAAACAAACATGTTTAGCATGAGAAATTTCCAGTCACATTCAAAAGAAGGCAGAAGAGTATAAAGGAACCTCTGCGTACCTCAGCATCAGTCAGCTTCAAAAATTTTCATCTCACAGTCAATCTTGGATCACCTACACCTTCATTCGACTCCCCATATTATTCTGAAGGAACTACCAGACATCATATTATTTTATCTGTACTATTTCAATATATGCCTTTACTAAGATATCTATCTCCATTATTTGTCTATACTGATCATCTATCATTTCTCTAATTCTGTCTCTCACCAATCATCTTTATATAAGTGTCCATCATTATTTATCTGTTTATCATCTCGATCTTTTTTGGTGTCGGTCATTTCAGCAATTTAATGCCAAATGGCAACTCTAGAACAATATTTGGTTCAAAGAAGATACTCAACAAACACCTGCAGACAGGATGAAAGTTAAACCAAAATATTCCTGTACCAAGAGAGTCAGTCCCCAAACAAATAAGAAACAACCTCACACGTTAACTTGAAGGTTACAAACAGGCAGCCTGCAGATACCTTTTGTTTGACCCACATCGTGTTTAAACATGTAATTGCTTGCTAGTGATTATACAATTAAAGAATCAAGCTATTTCACAGTTTTAATAAAATCTGGATTTCTTGCCTTGCTTGGAAAAAAGGAAGGTCTGGTGAGACTGGGCTCATGTTCCCACCCGGCAACTGACAAAGATTTTTTGCTTGACCAAACTTCAGTTGGGTCCTGAACTGTCTCCACGCCCATTTGTGCACTTTCTTGTAAAAGCCAGTTTTAGCAAAGAGCTCTGCTAAATTGGTTTAATAAGAACCCCCACCCTTAACACCCAGTCACCCTCAACATCTGATCACTGCCCATAGCACAGGTTCCTCCTCCCCCCGCCATCCCCCAGGTGATGCCTGATTACCTCGGCCTGTCTTCAGCAAGAGTGTCCTAGATCAGTTTAGCCAAGATCCCTCTTACCACAGCTATTTCCTTTTAGTAATTTTCCTTCCACTGACCCTACCTGCTTCCTTGGCTATAAATTCCCCCTTGTCCATGCTGCCTTCGGGGCTGAGCCCAATCTCTCTTTCTCACTACAATCCTATCACTGTGGTCTGGGTTCTGAATAAAGTCTGCCTTCCCGTGCCCTAACACGTGTCATTGAATAATCTTCCTTTGACGCATCTGGCCACTGTGTAGTGCCCTTCTAGACGGAACCTGTCCCCTTCATCTCACCCCACTTCGCCTGTCCCCTTTTGCCCCTTCCTGCTGCCCCGCCCTGTGCCCCTGAGGATGCAGATTTTCAAGACAGGAATGGTCAACTCAGGGTCTGGGGCAGTAAAAGAAGTTCAGAGCTCTTTACACAGTTGCTGGGGAGATTTCTGCTGATTCTCAAGAGCCTAGAAGATGCACCATCTTCAGGGCTTGACTGTGCAGACACCTATCCTAGTGAGAGCAAAGCTGAGAATTCTGCAAGGCCCCAGCCAGGAAGAAGCCACCTGCATCCTCCTGGACTTTGTCCCTCCCAGGTTTTATAAATCAGAGCAACACCTCCTTCCTTTTAAAATCAACCAGCTTCTCATCTCACTATGCAGCTTTACAGCTGGAGGTTACGGCTTATAATTCAGTCTACTGAGCTATATTAATGGGGAAAAGAAAATGGATTCCACAAATCTAGTGTGTCATTGAGGGCATTTTGTTTAGGATGAGGCCAACTGAGCAACAATTTAGTTTGGCAAGAAATCGAGCCTATATCTACGTATATACAGACTACTGGTCCTTGACTGGGAGTAACTTAGCTCCCCAGAGGACATGTGGCAACATCTAGAGATGTTTGGGGGTTACCATGACTAGGAAGAGGGAGGCAGCAGTCATCTAGTGGGTAGAGGCCAGGGTGCCGCTAAACGTCGCTGCAATAATTACCCAGCTCAGAAATGCCACAGTGCTGAGGTTGAGAAACACTGGAATAGAATATTACAGGGCTGGAGAAGAGAAAGGGCCAGAGATGTCTCCTTTTAATAATAATAATAAATGTTCTTTTTCCCAATAGTTCCCTTTGCAGGAACTTTCCCACAGAGATGACCTCATACACGTGTGCCAAGATGTGTGCGCAAAGATAGTGAGTACAAGTTCATGCACTTGATACGTTTACTCTGGGTCTGGGATAGCTTGGTGAGCAATAGCAGTCCCCCACCCACACTCCAACAGAAGAGACAGACAATACACAGATTTTAAAAATCCATCAATGAGATGATTTCAGATAACGCTAAGTATTAGGAAGCACAGCAGGGTAAGAGAGGTGAAGGACCTTTCTTGGGTGATGGAATATTCTTCATCTTGACCGTGGCAGCAGTTACATGGGTGCGTTTGCCAAAAAGCAACAAACTGTACACGTACCATGTATTTGCTGTATTTAAGTTCTACCTCAATAAAATTGGTCAAAGGCGGGGGATCTGAAGTTAGCAAATGTGGCAAAATATTAGCAACTTGTCAAATCTGGGAGATTGCTACATGGGTGTTTGTTTTATTGTTTTATGTTGGAAATGTTCCCATTAAAAACATAAAATTCATATTAAAAAGGAAAGCCAGACAAATGAGGCCCAATATGGCACAGGGGTTCAGGTGGCAGCTGCCATTCCAGCCCCTTTGAGAGGTGGTGGTTGAAGGGGAGGGAGTGAAGGAGTGAAGTGAGGCAAGGGCTCTCCAGGCAGAGGAAACAGCAGGTACAAGGGCCAGGACAGTGGGAAGGAGGAATGGACAGGAGTGTTTAAGGAACAAAGGGAAGGCTAGTATGCTCAGAATGTAGTAAGAGGTGGATTTTAGAGCCAGGTGCAGTGGCTCATGCCTGTAATCCCAGCACTCTGGGAGGCCAAGGGGGCAGATCGGTTGAGCTCATGAGTTCAAGACCAGCCTGAGCAAAAGCAAGACCCTGTCTCTAAAAATAGCCGAGTATTATGGTAGACGCCTCTAGTCCCAGCTAGTGGGGAGGCTGAGGCAAGTGGATTGCTTGACCCCAAGAGTTTGAGGTTACTGTGAGCTATGATGCCATTGCACTCTACCAAGGGCAACAAAGTGAGACTCTGTCTAAAAGAAGAAAGAAAAAAAGAGGTGCATTTTAGAGACGTCTATAGGAGCCAGAGCCAGCTGCCCTGTGGTCACCCCTGTGGGAGTCTGCCCAGCTCTGGCCACCCTCACAGGAAATAGAAGAGTGGGTGTGGCCATTTCCTAGGCCCTCAGTACCAGAGGACCCTAAAGGCTCTTCTGCAGCCCTCTGGAGTAGACAGAGTTGTTCCTTCCCTCCCCTGGGACCACTGATTGATACTTCAGTTAAGGCAGCTTCCTGGAGCCATGCTCTTTCTAAGAAGGCTGAGTGCCACTCATCTTTAAAAAGCAAAGCTCCTTTATCCTCCTTCCCTTTGTAGGACCCACACTCCCTGGCTGTACTCTCCACCCATCCCACTCCCAGCACACCCGCACATCACAGCTTTCATGGTGTATTTCTCCAGAGAAGCATTTCCATTGACCCAGCTGTTCTTTTTCTCTGTCTCATCTGGGGAGTGATCAATTTGCAAGACTGTTGTCGGGAGTCAGGGCGACAGTTTGTAGAAAAGAAAAAAAAAGGGGGCAATTATGCAATATTGAAGGATTCATTGACTCATCTAACATTTAACAGTTACTGGATCCTAGGCATTGGCGACATCCCAATTGTGATCCTTCCAGCAAAACTTTATGGAGAAATCAGCATAGGACCAGCACTGTCCAAAGCACACTAAAGCTGAAACTTGTTTCATTACTCAACGACTCTAGAGGCTTCCCTCTTACAGATGAAAGAATTCTGACGTAGAGAAGCTGCGTGACTTGCTCAAGATCATATCATAAATAAAAAGGGCAGGATTCCGGCCAAGCCCATGCATTAACTCCTACACCATGTTTCTGGTGATCAAGTATCAATCGTAGACATCAAGCAATTCACAATTAATTGCAAGAAAGCAAGGAAGATATAAAAACAAATCAGGGGCTGCAGGTCCAGTAGGATGACTATAATAAACACACAGACACACAAGTGTTGGCCAGGATGTGAGAACCAGAACTCTACACACTGCTAGCAGGACTGGAAAACAGTGCAGTTGCTTTGGTAAATAGGCTGGGGGTCCCTCAAAAGGTAAAAGGTCGAGTTACCATTGGATCCTGCAGCTCCACTCTTAGGTGTATGCCCAAGAGAACAGAAAACTTGTCCACACAGAAACCTGTACACAAATGTTCCCAGCAGCATTATTCAAAACAGACAGATGGTGGAAACAATCTAAATGTCCATCAACAGAAAGATGAAACAAAATACACTGGAATGTTACTCAGTCTTAAAAAGGAATGAAGCACACGACGTAGATAAACCTGGAAAACATGCCAAGGGAAAGAAGCGGGATGTTAGAGGTCACGTATTATATGATTCCACTTCTAAGATATCCAGAATAGGTAAATTCACAGAGGCAGACAGCAGTGGTGGGCGCCAGGGTCGGGAGGAGAGGGGATGGCGAGTGATGCCTAATGGATACACGGTCTCCTCTGGGTGATAGAAATGTTCCGGACTTAGGCGGAGGTGAAGGCTGCACACCATGGTTAACAATGGACTAGATGCCTCTGAATTTACACTTAAAATGATTAAATGTACCTTATGTGATTTAGCCTCCATTAAAAAATAATTACACGACCGACGTGCTAATGAGCCACATGAACCAGACCCATGAAGCACAACTGATTCTTGGGAAGGGTGTGGTCAGGGAAAGCTTCTTGAAGAAAGAGGCATTTGGGTTTAAGCCTCGAAAGACAGGATTTGGTTCAGCAAATATTGTAGGTGAAATACAAATGGAACAGAACAAGGGAAACCTTCACTGTAGCCCCAATATCCTTTGTTGCTCTGGTCCTGATTTTCTCAGTCTCATAATATAAAGTCCCAAGTAACTTGTTTTTTCTTTATATATATATATATATATATATATATATATATATATATACATGTCTTAAACAAATTTTTTTAAGACAACATCTCACTCTGTTACCTGCGATAGAGTACAGTGGCATTATCATAGCTCACAGCAACCTCCACCTCCCGGGCTCAAGTGGTCCTCCTGCTTCAGCCTCACAAGTAGCTGGGATTATAGGCTCCACCACCAAGTGCAGCTAATTCTTCTATTTTTGGTACACATAGGGACTCACTCTTGCTTAGGCTGGTCTAGAACTCCAGAGCTCAAGTGATCCTCCATGCCCTGCTCAACTTGTTTAATAAAACAGTAGCCAAATGGCTCGGCGCCTGTGGCTCAACGGGCTAAGGTGCCAGCCACGTACACCTGAGCTGGCGGGTTCGAATCCAGCCTGGGCTCGCCAAACAACAATGACGGCCGCAACCAAAAAATGGCCGGGCGTTGTGGCGGGTGCCTGTAGTCCCAGCTACTTGGGAGGCGGAGGCAAGGGACTCGCTTGAGCCCAGGAATTGGAGGTTGCTGTGAGCTGTGATGCAACAGCACTCTATCCAGGGTGACAGCTTGAGGCTCTGTCTCAAAAAAAAAAAAAAACAAAAAACAGTAGCCAAAAAATGTTTACTAATTTGTATTTTTTAAATAAATTAGTGAGGATTATTCTTGCGAATAACATCACCCTCACCCATTTGCATTCCAAACCAATTCTGATTTCCCCACTAACGCAGACAATACTGATTTCTCCATTACACAGAACAGGTGTATGTCTTCACTGGGCCCCCTTGAAAAGGGTGACGCCTCCCACCTCTACTTCAAATAAAAAAACAAAGAAATGTATCTTCGGCAAGAATTGATATTTCAGTACTAACACTGAAGCACTGAGAAATCAGAACATTGCTGAGATTTGCAGTTGAGAAGTGATATTCTCTTGAATAATGAACGGTAGGGACTCTACAATTTTCAGGGTTTGGGACCTCAAAGTCTTACCTTCACCCAGCCCTGGAGAAAGAATAGAGTCCTCACTAAATTCAGGCCTTCCATGCCAGAATATGCAGCATATGTGAACAACATCATTCACTTGTACATCAAAAACTGCAAGCTGGCCTGTAATCCTAGCACTCTGGAAGGCTGACGTGGGAGGATCCCTTGAGCTCAGGAGTTCGAGACCAGCCTGAGCAAAGCGAGAATCCCTCTCTACTAAAAATGGAAAAATTAGCTAGGCATTGTGGCGGGTACCTGTAGTCCTGGCTACTCAGGAGGCGAAGGCAGGAGAATCGCTTGAACCTAGGAGTTTGAGGTTGCTGTGAACTATGATGATGCCACTCTAGCCTGGGCAACAGAATGGGACTCTGTCTCCACAAAAACAAACAAAACAAAACAAAAAAGTCCCCCGCAACCTGAGGGCAAAAATGTCCCTGGAGCCAGTGTCTTCTTAATCACTCTTCCCTGGAAGTATCTGATGCTAAATTTAAAAGCTGATGAGCAACCAGTTGATAGACCACTTGGAAGCAGGAAGCCAGAACCCCTAGTCCAGCATCTCCCCCAGTCTGCACCCTCAGCAGGATCATAGACTTATCGGTGATATTTACAGATGCCCATGAAGTATCAGCACATTCCACTTGCACCAACCTAGGCGATTCTGCCCTCTCCCCTCACCACCTCCAGAGACATTTGACGATATCTAGAAACATTTTTGGTTGTCACAACGGGCTTGCATGTGTGTGTGTACTATTGGCATCTAGTGGGTAGAGGCCAAGGATACTCCCAATCATCCTACAACATACAGCACAGCCCCACAATCCCAACCCCCAACAAAACATCAATAGTGCCGAAGTCAAGAAATGCTCAACTAAACCAACAAACCAGGGGCTGATTTGGATTTTTTTCTTATACAAGAACAAATGGTTAATGGGAATCAAAGACTTTGAACTTTTCTCCAAGAGATGTAAGAAAAATCCAATCACTGCCTCAGCTGAGCTTGTCTTGAGTCTCCTCCGGACATAAAGGTCCAAACCACAAGCTACGAGGCAGAACCAGAAAACATCAAGCTAAGATTTCCTTCCTTCCACTTCCTCCTTAAGCCTTTCTTCTTAGCAAAAAAGCAGAAACCTAGAAAACCAAATACAAAGATCCTCCCAGGAAGTGGGCCCAGGCTTCCGAAGGAAAGTAGGTTGCTCGCACTGGAAGGACCTCTGACTCTATAGTAAAGTCTCCAAATTCAGTGAGATGGGATTGGTTGTCAGAGCTGAAATAATTTAGGTCAATGCTCTAGGTTTCTAAAAGAAAACTGAACCATGCTATTCTCTCACTTCCCCATTTGAAACCCATCATTCTTAGAATAAAATCCAAAACCCTAGTCCATGACAGGACTTGTCCACCTCAGCACCATTGCCCCTCAGGGCTGGATCACGCTTTGTTGTGGGGGTCTGTGCATCAAAGGATGCTTAGCGGCATCCCTGTCTTCTACCCATTTGACGCTGGTCGCATTACCCCTCTGCCCAAAGTGTCTCCAGATATGGCCAAATGTAAAGCCCCCAGCTGAGAAGTCCTGGTCTACAAGGAGTGAAATGACAGGCCCCCTGCCTACTCCTGATACCTCACCTGCCAGCTACCTCTCTGCCTTCTTTCTCTTCTTTGAAAATATAAGACCATTCCTGTCACCAGGGCTGAACTCTGCTATTCCCTAGAAATCGCCACTCAACCATCACCACTCAGTGGAAAATAGTCTTCTACCTCCATCACTTTTCAATCATACCACTTTGTTTCCTTTCCTTCATGGCACTTGGTCCCTACCTGATATTTTCTTGTTCTCTATAAAGGCAAGGCCAGTGCCCAGAGATCCACCAAAATACACAAGGCATTTGGAGCAACCTCAATGCAGGTGACCCCAAGAACAAACCAGCACAGCCCTCTCCATGGAGGTCGAGCTGCTGCCACACCAGGGTCCAAGAGGGTCACCAGCACAACACTCTGTCCCCTCCCCTATCCAACCTCAAGAGAATCAAAATGAAACAGGAGAAGGAATTGGGTGACCGGGACCACACCCACCTCCTCCCTTGCTGAGGTGATCTCACAAGTAAACAGCCCTTCTTTCCTTTTTCATAAGAGCTCGAGGAGGAGTTTAATTGGTTGAACCACGCGGGTGGGCTGGGGAGAAACAAAAGAGACCATCTGTAAATTGCTCAAATGAATCCAGAAGCCGACCTGTGAGATCCCGGCAGCCGGAGTGGGCGAACGCACCACTCAGCTGGCTCGTCCCTCCCTGTAGCCTTTGAACGTGGTCGATTTCCAATCAATAAAAAGGAAATCAAAGAAAACCATTTGGGACAAAAGACATTTTCTTGGAAAAACAAGACCTGGGCTGTGCTCCTGACAGGCTTCCTTTGAAGTACTTCTCCACGGTCTTCTTCCCGTCACCTACAAGAGGATTTCAGCCCCATGCACGTAACTTTTAACAAAGCCCAAACACAGCTGTTCTGTTCTCTCCTCTGCCTTTGTTCTCACACACAGAGAAGAAGCCTTTTGTCTCTTAATCTACTCTACAAACATTAAGATAGGAATGCATTTTTTAAAAAGCAAAATCCATCTGCAACACCAGCACTTTACACAGTTCATCGAATGTTTTCTTTTCTTTCCTCCTCCTTAGGTTTTTTTTCCCTCCCCTAATCCTTGTCAATACACCAACACAGCATTTGCACAGCATTTGTCCTCGTGGACAACACTGGCCAATTCTGAGATTCCCTTTCTTCCCGTTCATAAATATTTATTGAACATCAATTATGTACCAGGCACTGAGAGACGGGTCACAAACAAGGCAAAAAATTCCCATCCTCTTGGAGCGCACATCAACGTGGAAGACACAGATAATCAGGAAATCAATGTGTGATGTCCAAGACCAGTAAATGCTATGAAGAAAAATAAAGGGAGCTAAAGGTGGCTACCAGGAAAGTGCTATGGGGCTGCCCTTAAGGAGGGAATTCAAGAAAAGCCTCTCTGAGAGGCTGAGTGAAGGAAGGAGGGAGCCATGTAGGGATCTGGGGGGAGAGCATTATAGAAAGAGACATAGCAAATGCAAAGGCCCTGAGGTAGGCCCATGCCAAGTGTGCTTGAGAAACCCAACAAAATCAACCATGGCTACAACAGAGTGAGGAAGGCCACAGCCCAGGGAAGTGAGTGGGTAGGAGACACAGTGGCTGAGTCTTGTTTAGATTTTATGTTGAAAAGACAGGAAGCCACTGAAAGGATAGAAGTAAGACAAAGACATGGCACGAGCTGGTCTTCATTTTATGTATTTCCTTGGCATTTGGTGTTAAGAAATACAATGCAGGGAGCAGAGGCTTTAAACCTGGGGCCCTGTGAGGAGAGCGCTAGAACAATCCAGCTGAAAAGGGATGGTGGCCTGGACCCAGCTCTAGGAGTAGAGGGTATCTGCAGGGTTTAGTGGGCTGACCTGAAGTGCATAGGATCTGACTCCTAGGTTTGGGGGTAAAGGGTGGTATCACTAAGATACGGGGGACACAGGAGGAGCAGCAATTTGGGGTGGAATTAACAGTTCCAGGGAGGAGTGGAACTGCCAGCCAGCCATTCCAGCAAGAGACAAACCTACACTTGGTTAGTTCAGTGTTTTCAGAGCTGCCTTTGACATGAGTCCCCTGAGGATGCTTGTGAAACACAGATTCCTGGGACCGCCCTGAACCCACTCAATCAGATTCTTCAGGGGAGGAGCCCAGGGAGTTAGTATTTTTAACTGCCTCTAAAATACTGGTTAATACAGGTGTTTCGAGCCATGGGATTGATGAATTGAATGAGATCACTTAGGGATCTTAACCTTAGTTCGGTCCACTTGAAACCCCACAGGGGTCAACACCCCACACTCCAAAGTGAACTCATCAGTGCCACCCCACCCCGTCCGCGCCTGCTCTCCCACCTCAGTCTGGCACCCCCAAACAGCAAGCCCTCCACCTGCAGGCTGAGTGAGGTCCTGCAGCTTGCCTCCCACCCTCTGCCATCATGTCATTTCCAACTCCTAAAAATCCCCCGAGCCCACCATGTCTGACCCAAGTCACACCTGGACGCCTCCTCCATCACCTCACAGGTCACCGTGCTCTGCTCTGACACGTCCCTAAAGCAGCGGATGTCAACTGGGTGATCGTACCTCCGTCACACAACAGAGCGATCCAGCCCAAGGTGCCAAGAGTGCCAAGGTCAAGAAACCCTGCTGTACAGCCGTCTCACACACCACTCGAGAAGGAGCGACCTAAAACTCCAACCTGACTAGGGTTTCCCCTATTTTTTATCCCCCCTTTGGAAAAATGCTAAGATCCACGCGGGTCTATAAGGATCTTTGTTCCCTGGTTTCCATCTCCCTCAATCTCATGGGATGCGATTCCCTGTAGGGCCCAATTACAGGCCAGGCAAATGGAACGTCGTGGGCCACCCGACTTCCCATTCCTGCCCACCCCAGTGGGGCAGGAGCCCCCGCCATGTACTCCCACAGGCCTCAGACTTACCTCTTGGAGCAGACACTTTTTGGCCACTCATTCCACAAAGAGAAGTTTCATCTTGAGCCAGAAGCCGGGCACAGAGTGGTAAACAAGGGAGCCCCATCCAAGGGAGGTGGCAGTGGAAGGCATAACCCTGGACTCTGGGTTCTAACCTTCACCTGCAGCCTCGATTGCAGAACCCATGCGGGAGCCAACTCCGGGAAACCCTCCTAACATGTTCTCTAAATAAACTGATAATAATCACAGCCAAAATGGAGAAGCAAGAATCCAATGTACTCAATTCTAACATGAAGACAGATGATTTAATACAAGGTGGGGTGAGAGGAATGAAGGAGTGGCGACAGGGGAGGGGGGGTCACGGCGCATGGCACGCCTCTTGAGGGTGGGCCACAATTATAAGAGGGACTTTACCTAACAAATGCAATCAGTGTAATCTAATTCTAAGTACCCTCAATGAATCCCAAACAATAAAAAATAAAAAAATAACCACAGCTGAGCCAGTCATGGTGGTTCATACCTGTAATCCTTGTACTCTGGGAGGCCGAGGCAGGAAGATCCTTTGAGCTCAGGAGTTCAAGAATAGCCTGAACAACAGTGAGACCCCATCTCTACTAAAAATAGAAAAATTGCCTCAGGGCCCTTAGCTCAGTGAGTAGGGCGCCAGCCACATACACCAAGGCTGGCAGATTCGAAACCAGCCCAGGCCTGCTAAACAACAATGACAAGTGCAACCAAAAATAGCCAGGTGTTGTGGTGGGTGCCTATAGTCCCTGCTACTTGGGAGGCTGAGGCAAGAGAATCTTGTAAGCCCAGGAGTTTGAGGTTGCTGTGAGCTGTGACACCATAGCACACTACAAAGGGTGACATAGTGACACTCTGTCTCAAAAAGAAATAAATAAAAATAGAAAAATTAGCCACGTGCTGTGGTGGGAGACTGTCTCAGCTTCTCAGGAGGCTGAGACTTAAGCCTTCTCGGGAGGATCTCTTAAGCCCAGGAGTTTTGGGGTTTTTTTTCCTGAGACAGAGCCTCAAGCTGTCCCCCTGGGTAGAGTGCCGTGGTGTCACAGCTCACTGCAACCTCCAACTCCTGGGCTCAAGCAATTCTCCTGCCTCTGCCTCCTAAGTAGCTGGGACCACAGGCACCCGCCACAACGCCCAGCTATTTTTTGGTTGCAGCCCGTCATTGTTGTTTGGCAGGTGGGGCTGGATTCAAACCCACCAGCTCTGGTTAATGTGGCTGGCGCCTTAGCCGTTTGAGCCATAGGCGCCAAGCCAAGCCCAGGAGTTTGAGGTTGCTATGAGCTACAATTATGCTACTGCACTCTACCCAAAGTGACACAGTAAGACTCTGTGTCAAAAAGAAAACCCCAAAAACCCACAGCTAAAAATACAGACTGAGCACTTCTACATACACGTGGGCTGAGCACGTCCCATCTCATCGCATCCTCTCATCCAGTTCTTGAAAGCACCCTCTGATGGTGACAAGGATGATGACAACGTATTGATAACAAGCCACACAAGATGACAGCGTCACATGCCAGGCAGAGTTTTCAGCGCTTTCCTTTATTTTCCCATGTAATCTTCACAACAACCCTACGGGAGAGGTACTATCACTATCCTCACTGTCCACATGAGCAAATGGGAGTGCCAGAAGGTTCTGGCATCACGCAGGGAGCAGCTGGCAGAGCCAGGAAGACACCTTTGATCGTTGTCCCTGGTTCCTGGCACATAGCTTCTAAAGCCCCTGGAATCCCCAGGGCGATCAGGTGTCTTTCTGTATTCTATTGGTGTGATTGGTGGCTGGGGCTCCTGGGTAGCTTTAGGATGAGGCTGGTCACCAGAAAGACCAAGACCAAGGCAGGACTGAAGGGTGGGACCCTTCCAACCCCATTTCCAGACCTGTGGGGGAAGGGGCAAGGCTGGAGACCAAGCTCTATCAGTAAGGACCAATGATTTAATCAATCACTCCTGCATGAGGGAGCGTCCATAAAACCTGTAAAGGACAGTTCAGTCTCAGGTGAGCGAGGATATCAAGAGAGGGTTATCCAGATGGGGACAGGACAACACCCCACACACACCTTGCCCTACACGTCCTTCCATTTGGCTGTTCTTAAGTTGTGTCCTTTATAATGAACTGAGCTATGCCTTTCTAAGTTCTGTGAGCCACTCGAGTAAATTACTGAACTTGAAAAAGGGTCATGGAAACTCCCAAAATCAAGCAAGGTCCGTCAGAAGTATGCATGGGCCCCCTGGGACTTACGGCTGGTGTCTGAAGTGGGGACAGTCTTGTGGGACTCAGCCCTGAGCCGTGGGGTCTGCACTAACTCCAGGTAGCCATGTTGGAATTGAATTGAATTGTAGGACACACAGTTGGTGTCTGGAGAAAGGCAGACTTGGTTGGTACAAGAAACAACTCACACATTTGGTGTCAGAAATGTTGAAGTCAAGTTTACAAGGTCTATCTCTAAAGAAATGGGCTCCAGATCCTGCGCTCTTGAAAACTAGGCTTTTTGGCTTTTATCTCCATTTTGTCCACTGAAAACTGAAGTTCAGTGAAGTCAAATAATTTCCCCAAGGTCACAAGGTGAACGTCCCACCCCGGACACCAAAGTAAGTGCTAAGTAAGTATCCGGAATGGATGAAGGTGTAAGTGGCCAAGTCAGAATCAGAACTTGGATCTGACAGGCTCCAAAGTGTCCTGTGTTCCCACTATAGTGCCTGGTTTGGGGGGACCCCAGCACTCCTATCTTTCCCCCTTGTCTGGCAGAAGCTCTTTTGCTGGGCTTTGTGTGGGGCTCACCTTGGGCATCTGTACAGGAGCTGGCTGGTGGTCCTTGATGCTAACCGTCTACTGTGCACGGTCTATCTGCCTGACGACAAGGTTTGGACCCTTCGATATGGCTGTGTCTGAACTGGTGCAGCCTTTCTTCCAGTGATGTGGACGAGCTGATCCAACCTGCAGCCTCCACACACCAACTCCTATTCACCCAATTTAATTCCCTAAGGAAGCCAGCTGGGTCACCAGTGTGGACACAAGCTCCTTGGGGACTAAACTCTCCATCTCACCTCTTCCTTTTCTTCTTTCCCTCCACACTGGGTTCATGCCTTGAGGGCCACACGAGCTGGAGTATATGTCGGGATCAAACAAGGCCACAACTTCCAGAAATGGGTGACGACACCTGCCCCGGACACCCCACCCAAGGGGGAAACCCACTGGATTCTGTCTCCCGGGAGGGAAACTTGGATGCAGACAGAAAGAGAGGCAACCAGAGGGCATTGAGCCAAGTCAACTAATCCCATCCTGCTGGAGCCTCACTGTCAGCACACCAACCACTCTCCTCCGTGGCCGCTGCACACGTGAAATATGGCGAGTGAGTGCAAAAGACATGATGGGGCTTGATGATTTAGTGTGAAAAAAGGAAAGTAAAATTTCACACTCATAATTTTTTATATCAATGACACATGGAAATGACAACACTTTAAATATATTGGATGACATAAAATAGTGTTAGAATAAATTTCACCAGTTCCTTTTTAGTTTTGTTAATGTGACTAGTAGGAAATTTTAAATCACACAGGTGGGCTGGGCATGGTGTCGCGAGTCTGTGGTCCCAGCATTTTGGGAGGCTAGGGTGGGAGGATGGCTTCATTTCAGGAGTTGGAGGTTATAGTGAGCTAAGATCAGGCTACTGCATTCTAGCTTGGGTGACAGAGTGAGACTTTCTCTAAAAAAAAGAAAATTGTGAGGCGTGAGGCTCATGTTGTATTTCTGTTGGGTGGTGCTGCTCTAGACAGAAGTCCACAGATACCTGCTCAAGAGAGTCCCCGAGAGCTGTCCTAGGGTGAGACAATACTTCTTTTGATTCTGTGAATGACTCCACTATCTTTTCAATACCATCCTCTTTTTCTCTCAGAGAGGCTGGCATGAATCCTGGCTCCACCATTTACTAACTGGGTGACCATGGGCAAGTTTCCTAACTCCCTGGCCTCAGTTTTCTAATCTGTACAATGGGAACAGTAAGAACACCTACCATACACGTATAGTTGTTGTGAGAATTAAATGGGTTAATATAGCTCAGTGCCCATAGCTCCATGGTTAGGGTGCCAGTCACATACACAGGAGCTGGAAGGTTCTAACCCAGCCCAGGCTTGCTAAACAACAATGACAACTACAACAAAAATATAGCCAGGTGTTGTGGCAGGTGCCTATATTCCCAGCTACTTGGGAGGCTGAGGCAAGAGAATCACTTAAGCCCAAGAGTTTGAGGTTGCTGTGACCTGTGACGCCACAGCACTCTACCAAGGGCGACATAGTGAGACTCTGTCTCAAAAACACATAAAAAATGGGTTGGGGCGGTGCCTGTGGCTCAAGAGGTAGGGCGCCAGCCCCATATACCAAAGGTGGCAGGTTCAAACCTGGCCCTGGCCAAAAAACAGCAAAAAAAAAGAAAAAGGTTAATATATGTAAAAGGCTTACAGTCCTACATTTAATACCTGAATCTATTATCATCTTATTCATCATTTTCCAGAATTAGTTTTGCTGCTGCTAGAAATGAAAAGGCTTCTCTCACAGCCCCACTAATTTTTGCCTTCACAAATATCAGTATCACAGGTACTGATGGCCATGACTGTTTCTCAATGGTAATGGAATTAATGAGGAAGTACCAAGCTCAGGCGTCGCCCAGCCCAAGTTCAAGTCCCAACTCCACCACTTATCTTCTGAATGACCTCACCCAAGTCACACACGGACCAGGACCTCAGTTTCCTCTTTTGTCAAATGGGGATGATTACCATACCTCCTGGGCTTGTGTGAGTCTGCAATGGGACCATGTAGACTCATATTCTTTGTACAGCGTCAACAAACAAGAAGCACCCAACAAATGCTGGCTATGTCTTCCCTCATGTTTGCAGCCCCTGCAGCCTGCCATACGTATGTGCTCAATCAATGTCGATTGCCCAAGGAGACCTTTAACTTCTCCCTCTCTGAACACACATTCTCCCTAGAGTTTACCATCAGGCACCTGAGCCACCCAACCTGTTGGCTACTCAGAGTTTCATTTTTTCAACCCCAACTGGAGTTGATGAATTGCTTGATTGGCAAATGTTGCTTTACTCTCTCTGTTCAAACTGAGTTACAATCTCTTGTCTAGGAAGATTTTAGTGATTCTAGTTTAATTATCATGGCAATGACCTGACAGTGGTATTTACTTTACGTTGTTACCACTAGTAAGTTCTCATTAATTTAGGCCTCGCTACATGCCACAGGCATTATGGACTATGTCTTAATTACGACTCATGAGACTGTTATTCTTGCCATTTTCCAATGAAGGAAGCTGAGCCTCGGCAAGCCAGTGTAGAGGTTAAGGGGCAGATGGCAGGATTTGTAAACAGCCTCTTCCATTCACTAACTTCATGACTTCAAACTTTCTGTGCCTCAGTTTCTTTAACTATAAAATAGAAAAAATGATAGTCTGTGGATGATTTTCAAACATAATTAGAAAACCCTTAAAACAATGGACAGCCAGCCTTTATTATTGTTGACACTACTGGAAGCAGCTGGCCTGGATTGGTCTGTGCTCTTGACCACGATATGGTACCACTGTATACATGTGCCAGGCTCTCTATTCTTAGCACTTGACAAGAGCTGGGTCAGAATGCCTATAAAAACCCTCTGAAGTAAGCATTATTATGATCAGTGTTGTGATGGTAAATGGTTTAACTCTTCAGGGAGGAAAAAAAGCTCTGACTTGCGGCATTAGTCAAGTTCATACACAATGGTTGACTTCAAGCCACCAACGTGACGTCAACCAGCTTGCATGACTCCTGAAAATGTAGCAATTGGCTCTGTAAGCCAGGGCAAGATGCACTAGCACGACACACACTCCCCATCTGCAGACAGGGAAATTGAAGCTTAGAGATGATAAGTCACTCACCCCAGCCCACACCTCTAGTGGGTGGCAAAGCTAAGACCTAAACCCAAGTCTATATGACTTCAGGGCTGATCCTCCTAACCATCACTAGATTGCTTTCTTTTATGGAGTCAAGAAGTTGGTACAGTGGCAAGACCTACTGCCTGAAAGCTGTGTGACTTTGGACAAGTCACTCAACCTCTCTGTGCTACAGTTTTCTCATCTATGCAATTGGAAAGTTGGTTCAAATCTTCTCTGGTTCCTCTTCTAGTTCAAATGATAACAAGGAATCAAAAGTACATGTTGATGTCTGAAATATAAAGTCAATTTCTATTTAAGGAGGCAGAAAATAAGGACCATGTGAAAAGAAACTTGTAGGTAATGGACGCTTTGTAAGGTGCTGGCCTAGGTCCAGCTCTGGCTGCACAACGTTGCCAAAACATTGCTGGTCATCAAAATCTGAGCAGGAAACAATTTTAACATACACACAAAGGCCAGAATTCAACTGAGGGTCAAGGCTGACAGCAGCTTGGGGAGAGTTAAAGAGGGATTCTCATTAAAAATCTGACATTTGCCTTGTCAAGAGCCTTGGCTCTTAAGTTGTCAGGTGATGAGTGATCTTGAAATACAAAATGCAGTTAGGAGTTACCAGGCTGTTTTGGCAGCTGAAAAGGCAGGCTGGGGGTATTTATAACTCCGAGCAGTTTTCAGGTACCAGTTCCAATAAGCAAGTAACTTCAGGTACGTCAAATTATTAACTTTATGCTTTTAAAATACGTCCAGCCTGCTAGGCTCAGTGGCTCACGCCTGTAATCTCAGCACCGTGGTAGGCTGAGGAGGGAGAATTGCTTGAGCTCAGGAGTTCGAGACTTGTCTGAGCGAGAGTGAGACCCCAACTCCTAAAAAAATGGAAAAACCCAGCCAGGCGCTGCGGTGAGCACTTGTAATCCCATTGGCTTCTGGAGGCTGAGGCAGTGGGATGCCCACAGCCGAGTCTGAGGTTGCAGTGAGCTATGACGCCATTGCACTGTGATCAGGGCATAGGATGGGACTCTGTCTCAACCAAAAACAGAAAAAAAGCAAAGAAATAAAAATAAAAAATAAGCAAGGAAAAAAATATGTCCAGGCAGATGCAGGAGCTCAAGCCTATCATTCCAGTGCATTGGGAGGCCAAAGCAAGGATAATCGCTTGAGGCCAGAAGTTTGAGGTTATAAGCATGATCGCACCACTGTGCTCCAGCCTGGGCAATAGAGTAAGACCCTGTCTCTTAAAACAAAAAGTCTCAGTGACTTTTTTTGAGACACTCTAATGGTGGATACAAGTCATGACACCACTCATCCGAACCTACAGAATGAACAACACCAAGAGTGTATCCTAATGTGATAGATTATGGGTGATAACAAAAGGAAAGTTAAATTTTCAGGCCAGATGCAGTGGCTCAGGCCTGTAATCCTAGAAATCTGGGAGGCAGAGATAGGAGGATCACTTGAGCCCAGCCTGAGCGTGAGCAAGACCCAACCTCCACTAAAAATGGAAAAATTAGCTGGGTGTGATGACAGGTGACTGTAGCCTAAGCTACTAGGAAGGCTGAAGCAGGAGGATCACTTGTGCCCAGGAGTTTCAGGCTGCTATGAGCTGTGATGATGCCATTGCACTCCAGCCTGGCAAGAGAAAAGTGAGATCTTATATCAAAAAAAAGCAGGGGTGGGGCTGGCTATTTGTTTATGAGTTTCTACTTAGCCAGGGATCTTGTTCAAATGCTTTGCACATTCCTGATCAGAGGAAAGGAGAAAAGAAGAGAGCTGGTGAGCAGAGAGAATGGGGGGCGTGGCAGATCCCACAAGCTGAGCCATAGTGGTAGCAAGAGTAAGTGCAGTGATGCTGAAGATCCCCCGCAGAACTCAGCCTGACCACAAGGTCTGCTGAGCTTCCTGTTGTCAGCCCTACATCTCTCCACTCTGGACAGCAGAGTCCTCCCTGTTCATTTCCATAAGGCAAGCTGCAGGTGCCCAGGGAATCACGGACTCCTATGAGCCCGCCATGCCTGATGAGAGCTGGTAAATAAATACCCCAGCTCCCTCCACCCACCCCTTAGGCTGTGCTGACTCCAGAATTAAGCTCCAATCACCCACAGCAGTAACTTGCTTGTTAACACACCCATTGCTGGTCTCATTTCCCCTCTTCCCTTCCAGCTTCCCTTGGCATCACCTTCCAAATAAAATGCTTGTGCTCAAATCTTTGTCTTGATGTCTGGTTCTAGGGGAGGCCAGCCGGGGACACCAAAGAAGACAGGTTTGTCAAAGGCAACACGCACAGATTGCCTCTGCACAGCCCTGAAGTCTAGGCTCCAAAGGTCTAAAAGGCTTTCCTTTGGATAGAGCAAATCTCAGGTTGAAGCAGTGTTCAGAAACATAAATATCCAGCATCCCAGTGTGCAAATATCACTTTTGACTAAACACATTTTCTTCTTCCGGGCCCAAATTAAACATTCCTCCTTGGCGGGCAATCTGGCTTTGTAATATGAGATATTAAGCTCTGACGTGACTCAGAACTATCCCCCTAGAGCTTCCAAGAGCACTACACCTGAGTCTGCTCCTCCCCAGAATGGCTCAGTAAGTCATCATCATGATGGCAGCCGTGTGCTGGGTGTCCCCTGCACACCACACACCCGAGGCAGCCTGGGCAGAGAACTTTCCGAACCATCACGACATGCAGCTAGCTTCAGACCAAAGTCTGTCCAGCTCAAACAACCAAACCCTTTCCTCCTTCCACCTTCCACCAGCCACCTGCTGTTTCTCAGAATGAGGTCTCACCTGCACTGGCATCTCCCAGCACAGTCACTATAGTGCAGGTCATAAGCCTCTCCCCCAACACTTAGGAAATCAGAATCAGGAAGGAGGAGGTCTGGAAAACTCCAAGAGAACCACCTCAGTAGCTAGAAAGCCCTGCTCTGTTTTACATCCCTTGCTTACAGTTTCCCTGAAACTGGAGCTGAACGTCTCAGGGCTGGTCCTGGAAATCAAAGACTCTATGTTCGAATTGCACCCCAATGCTAACCATTTGTACTTCTACTTTATGTGGGGTCCAGACTGCCAACACCTCTTACCTAGAGGATCACGGCAATATTCCTAACTAGTATCTAGCTTCCTCTTCTTTTGTTCTATAACACCTTATGAACGTTTTCAAATACAGAAAAACTAAAAGAATTGTAGAGTACACAATTATATACATCACCTAGATTCTACGATGAACAGTTATTGATATCAATAATTCTACAGTTATTTTATTTTTTGAGATGGAGTTTTACTATGTCACCCTTGGTAGAGTGCCGCAGCATCACAGCTCACAGCAACCTCAAACTCTTGGCCTTAAGGGATTCTCTTGCCTCAGCCTCCCAAGTAGCTGGGACTACAGGCACCCGCCACCACACCTGGCTATTTTTTTTTGTTGTAGTTGTCGATGTTTAGCAGGCTCAGGCCAGGTTTGAACCCACCAGCCTCAGTATATGTGGCTGGTGTTACGGGCACCAAGCCTTTACAGTTATTTTAAAATATACTATGTTTGCTTTATTGTATATCCACCGTCTATTCATCACTCTATCTTTTTTTAATGCATTTCAAAATAAGCTGCAGGTATTAGTACATAATCCCCTGTCTTAGTCTTTCAGGGCTGCTATAACAAAAATACCATGAACTGGCTGTCTCGGAAATAACAGAAATTTATTGCTAACTGTTCTAGAGGCTGGAAAGTCCAAGATCAAGGCATCAGCTGATTGCAGTCTGGTGAGGGCCTGTGCCTTACAGATAAGAACTTGTTACTTCATCCTCACATAGAAGAAGGGACAAGGTAGCTCTTTGAGGCTTGTTATAAGCTCACTAATCTCATTCATAAAGGCTCTGCCCTCATGGCCTAATCACCTCCCCAAAGACCCCACTTGTTAATACCATCACCTTGGGGGTTAGGATTTCAACATGGAAGTCTGCTGTGTGTGCGTGGGGGGAACACAAACATTCAGACCATAGCACCTCTAAGCATTTCAGCAACTGATCATTAACCAGAATTCAATATTTGTTTATGGTGGGTCTTTTTTTTTCCTAAGAAGAAGATTTTTTTTTTTTTTTGAGACAGAACCTCAAGCTGTCACCCTGGATAGAGTGCTGTGGTATCACAGCTCACAGCAACCTCCAATTCCTGGGCTCAAGCCAGTCTCCTGCTTCTGCCTCCTAAGTAGCTGGGACTACAGGCGCCCACCACAATGCCCGGCCATTTTTTGGTTGCAGCCGTCATTGTTGTTTGGCAGGCCCGGGCTGGATTCGAACCCGCCAGCTCAGGTGTATGTAGCTGGCGCCTTAGCCCGTTGAGCCACAGGCGCCGAGCCAAGAAAAAATTTATATACAGTGAAATGCACAAATCTTAAGAGAACTTGATGAGTCTTGACCAATGGATACAACTGTGTATCCTTCCAAATGCTCAGTGAGGTTCTGCATGACCCAGGACATCTCACCTCTCTGCCACCCTTGCCCTTCCTTCCCAAAGCCACATGATCACAAGAGAAAATAATCTACCTAAATCCTGATATTTTTATGTCTCAAAAAAAAAAAAAGAGTTGATAAAAGAGATATCTGCACACCCACATTGGTAGTAGCATTATTCACAATAGCCAAGAGATAGAAACAACCCAAGCATCCACTGATGGACACATGCATGGATAAAGAAAATGTCACTCATACATAGGGACACACACACACACACTCACACACACGATAGAATATTATTCAGCCTTTAAAAGGAAGGAAATTCCAACACATATTACACAATGGATGAAGGTTGAAGACACCATGTTAAGTGAAATAAGCCAGACACAAAAGGAAAAATACTGTTATCACTCCACTTACATGACATCAAGTTCATAAAGATGGAAAGTAGAATGGTGGTTGCCAGGGGGTGGGGGAAAGAGGGACTGCAGAGTTATCATTTAATGAGGATAGGATTTCAATTTTGCAAGAGTTCTAGAAATGGATGGTGGTGATGGTTGCACAACAACGTGAATGTATTTAATGCCACTGAACTGCTCATTAAAGACAATTAAGATGATAAATTGTATGTTATATGTATTTCACCACAATTAAAACTAATAATTAAGGTTACGCCTGTGGCTAAGTGGGTAGAGCATGAATCCCATATGTGGAGGGTGCTGGGTTTGAACCCAGTCCTGACTGAACTGCAACAAAAAAATAGCTGGCGTTGTGGCTGGCGCCTGTTACATGGGAGGGTGAGGCAAGAGAATCGCCTGCCTAAGCCCAGGAGTTGGAGGTTACTGTGAGCTGTGACACCACAGCACTCTACTGAGGGTGATAAAGTAAAACTCTGTCTTCACAAAAAAAACCTAATAATTATAAGAGTTGAGCCTACACAGATTTTTCCTCTAAATGGCTTTCAATCCACTCAGGTGGGCAGAATCTCTCCTATGCCAATGCAACTTCACATCTGTGTCAATCTCCTCCCATGATAGTGGCTAGCCCACCTTTCAGGGTGATTTTGAAGCCCTTTTTCTAGAATGACACCCAGATCTGTCATTGTATGAGGACTGACAATTAAGTTCATGAACTTGCCACCGTGTGCATTGGCAGCACTGTACAAACAACTCGGTAAGGTTTCAGAACCTTGGTATATCGGTGTCTCACAGCTGTGTTTGTGTCAACATGTGGTGATGTCTTGTTTTTGGCATTCCTTGTTTTTGTGTGCCATATAACAA
Organism: Perodicticus potto; assembly: GCA_963574655.1. Classification (NCBI taxonomy): domain Eukaryota; kingdom Metazoa; phylum Chordata; class Mammalia; order Primates; family Lorisidae; genus Perodicticus; species Perodicticus potto. Next base: position 62,418 of record CAUYRH010032670.1, on the reverse strand, counting down.
CAGCTCTGATGGTCATTCAAGAAAAGGGGTTCCAAAATTGCTTTGAAGGGTACATTAGGCACTGGTGTTAGTGCACAGTTTTCCAAGGGAAGTACTTTGAAGGTGACTATAGTTATACTCAGCAATGGGGTATGTAGCATATTTGCTAAGAAGAATTCTCAAGATTAACTGTCAGTTCTTCATTGGCTGGCCCTACAAGCTTCCCATTCTTCCTCCACAAGGGTTCTCCAAGGCAGAGAAAGTAGAACTAGACCTTCAAAGTTACTCTGACTTTGCAAAGATTCATGCAGACAGAAAGCCAGGACCCCAGTTATTTTGTCTCATACATTATGACACAAGTGCCTCCTCCCTTTCCCCTTCAACTGGCCAACCAAATGATTTGGTGAAAGCAGATGCTGGCCTCTAAAGAAAACCCACAGTTGCATTTGTGTTAACAGCTTTGGTGTATTGGGTGAGGATCTTGTCTGCTCCAGTACAGGCCTATTTGGCTAGATAAGCATTTTTGCTCATGACCAATGTCTCCTCTTCCACACATGCACTGATACATGCCTAAACAAAAAAGCTCCCTGAACATCTGGTCTTCACACCCTCCACTCCTTGGCTCTCCCCTCATCCCAGCAACTATCTCTGCCTGAAACCCCCCTCACCCTTCACTCTTCAGGCACTGGCCCAGCTCTCAGTTGACTGTGCAAGACACAGTCTAGTATGTCCCCTCAATGTGCATTCTCCCCTTCTTCCAGAATGCGATTGTTCAACCTCAGCACTACAAACACTTTTGGCTGGACAACTCTGTCCATGGGGAAGAGGACCATTCTGTGCATTATGGAATATTTTGTAGCATCTCTAATATGTATCAAATAGATGCCATTTGCACTCTCTCACCCATGAAACCCAGAATGTTCCCAAGTTGTCCTGGCTACAGAAGCATTGTTGCAGAGTCAGTCATAAGAGCTCTGGATAGGCCCATGGCCACTCAGCTAAAAATCAGATTTCCTAGTCTGGTTCACAGTCAATGACTAGTTGATACAGGTGTACAAAAGGCTGGCCCCTTTGCCTCAAGAAGGAACAACTCTGCAGGGCATGTTTGTGATCTGGAGTCCCCCTCCAATCCCCCTGAAGCTAGGTTTGATCTCAGATCACATCATTGCCTGGCTATTACCCTTTACCTACCCTGTTTTGTTCTCTCCCTTGTAGGTTTTTCTCAAGTATCTAGTATGGATTGAATTATGTTCCTCAAAAAGAAGGCTTGAAGTGCAGCACCTGTAGCTCAAAGGAGTCAGGTGCCGGCCTCATATGCCATAGGTGGCGGGTTCAAACCCAGCCCCAGCCAGTAACTGCAAAAAAAAAAAAAAAATAGTCGGGCATTGTGGTGGGCACCTGTAGTGCCAGCTACTCAGGAGGCTGAGGCAAGAGAATCACTTGAGCCCAAGAGTTTGAGGTTGCTGTGAGCTGTGATGCCACAGCACTTTACCAAAGGCAACAAAGTAAACCTCTGTCTCAAAAAAAAAAAAAAAAAAGAAGGCTTGAAGTCCTAAACCCAAGTACCTCAGCATGTGACCTTGTTTGGAAATGGGGTCACTGCATTAAGATGAAGTCACACTGGAGAGGACCAGGTCATAATCCAATATAACTTATGTCCTTGGAAGAAGAGGAGAAGAGAGACGGTCACACACAGGGCAAAGACAGCCATGTGGCAGCAGAGGCAGAGACTGGAGCAATGAAGCCACATGAGGAATGCCAAGGATAAACAGCACCCTTAGGAAAGAGTGTCAGAAAAGTCAAGGAAGGGGATTCCCCTGTAGGTTTCAGAGGGAGCATGGCCCCGCCCAACCCTGGGTCTTGGACTCCCACCCTCCAGGACTGTGAGCTAACAAATTTCTGTTGCTTTCTGATGGGAGTGCCCAACCTGCTACCCATGAGCTGTATGCTGATTTTGTGAGGACATTTTTTTCTTATCTGTGGTGTCGGATATCATGACAAGCCTACACAGACCTTTTTTTTACTCATCAGTTTTCGGGAATTTGATCTGTGGCCTAATAAAACTCTTCTTTTTCCAACGTGTGGCAGAGAAATAAAAAGGTTGGACACTCCCACTTAATCCATCCAACTGGTGCTATGGCTACGGCAGCCCTAGCAAACTCATCCACATGCAAATCACTGTCTCAGGCTCTGCTTCCAGGGAACCCAACCAAAAACAACTGGATTTTCCACTTAAAGAGCATAAATTCCAGAGCAAGCATGAGATGGGTGATAAGACCACAGGCTTCCCTCAAAGTTTCCATATGCCTTTCTTTGCCTAAATATGATTCCAGTATTCAAAGAGAAACATTCATATAACACGACATATCCCTCCCCCCGCTCCCTACCTCCCACCCCCGCTAAGTAGATTTCATCAATATTTAAAACTCCTTCTTAACCTGGCCATGGTGGCTCCCACCTATAATCCTAGTACTCTGGGAGGACAAGGTGGGAGGATTGCTCAAGGTCAGGCAGGAGTTTGAGACCAGCCTGAGCAAGAGTGAGACCCCTGTTGGTACCAAAAATAGAAAAAAATTAGCCTGGTGTAGTGGTGCATGCCTATAGTCCCAGCTGCTCAGGAGGCTGAGGCAGAAGGATCACTTGACTCCAGGAGTCTGAGGCTGCAGTGAGCTCCGATGATGCCACAGCACTCTACCTTGGCAACAAAGGGAGACTCTGTCTCAAAAAAAACAACAGCTAAAGAAAAACCTCCTGCTTCAAATACATTTGCTCCATAAATGGAATTGAGTACATCCCGATCCACTCCAATGGTGGAGCGCCTACCATGTTGGAATTGTGGAGATGGTGCCTCAGGCTTCAAAATAGGGCCTTCCTATGGGATTGTTTCTTAATAAAGGAGTCTTGGTTGCACCTTTCTTACCGCATACAGTAAGTACACTGCATTCATAGCTTGCTGTTTACCTATCTTTCCCTCTAGACTGGGATTTTTCTTGCTGATGGGAACTGTATGATATTCATTTTATTAATCCAACTAGTGATCCCCAGCCCATCATAGGACCTCAAGAAAAGTGGAAAGGAAAAGATAAGTGAAGCAGAGAAGAGCGAGGAACAAAGAGTGATCAAAAGAGGTGCAGGGAAAGAAAACAAATAAATACCTTATGGCTTGAGATGACTCTTCCAAAAACTAATTTCAGCGGTACTAAGAGAATAGTCATCTTAATCGGGAGTGAGGGACATGAGGAAGTCACAGCCAGGCTTAGAGTCAAACCCACCATGACAAGAATTAACAGCCACTGTCGACCCGATCCCAGCACCAGGACAAAAGTGAAAGCCCCACTATGACAAACAGTGAGTGAACAGAGTGGCTGACCTGCCTGAGATACTTCTGTTTTATACCTACTGTTAATTCACTGAGGCACCCGAAGGTCCCCATGAAACTAAGGCACCAGCCCTGCCTGGGAGAAACCTGCACCCAGAGTCATAAGGCAGGCCTTGCTATCTCTCTGGATGGAAGGGAGACGGCAGTCCCCAGATTAGCTCAGCTCACAAAATGCCAGTTTTTCTACATCAAGAGGGCACAGGAACAGAAGTGATCAGAAACACTCTCTACCTCTGCCAGCCCAGTGAGATTTCACCAGGTGTGACTGCTGTATAGGCGCAGGAAAGTGATGAACCATAGGCTTGCTCCGAGTAGGGTCAGAACAGATGTCCTCTCCTGACAGCCAGGGCCACCACCTGCGGAGGGCACACCATTCACCAGGCCCTTGAGCAGAACTATCTCATTGATTCCTAACCTCACCCCTGCAAGGTGGTGTCAGAGCTTCCACTTCACCCGTGAGGAAGCAGAGGGACCCAGTGTACAGCTGGGAAAGGGTGGGGAGGCTCGGTCCAAGGCCCTTTTCTTTACATGTCACCCCAGTGGCTCTCCATGGAAAGGCAACTCATGAATCTAATGGTGGCCAGGCTCCCCTCTCCTATGCTTCTCTCTCTCTCCCATTCTGGTGCTACATCAGCCTATCCCACAGGAGAGGAGACAGACAGACAGACAGGGAGGGAGGAGAGGAGCTGGGCAGGGGAGGGAAAGGGGAGGAGAGAGGATGGGACCAAACTACTGTGATGTGCCAGGAAGGCTTTGCTGAAAAGGTGACATTTGAGCAAAGACCTAAAGGAGGTAAGGTGTGTGATGTCTGGATTCTCTGTATCCCCAGGGTCTTCCTGGGAGGTTAAGAACAGAGTTTGGCAAGACCAAATTTGTTGGGTCTAGCAAGGCTCCCTCTTTCAAATATAAGTTTTTAGAGGGGTGAGACAAGGTAATTCTTTGAAAACCCAGTGATATTGGGCAGCGCCTGTGGCTCAGTGGGTAGGGTGCCAGCACCATATACCAAGGGTGGCAAGTTCAAACCCAGCCCCGGCCAAACTGCAACAAAAGAATACCCGGGTATTGTGGTGGGCACCTGTAGTCCCAGCTACTCGGGAGGCTGAGGTAAGGGAATTGCCTAAGCCCCAGAGTAGGAGGTTGCTGTGAGCTGTGACGCCACGGCACTCTACTGAGGGTGATAAAGTGAGACTCTGTCTCTACAAAAAAAAGAAAAGAAAAGAAAAGAAAACCCAGTGACATCACGTATCAAGGAAGATATGCAGAAAGCACCCCAGATCCTGGCTACGTAACTGGAAGCAAGGCCACCAAGAGGAATGGCCTTCGATGCTAGCTTGGGATCACAGCTGGCACTGCCAACACCCTGCCCACCGCCATCTCTGCACCCTCACCACGTCAGCACACACAGGCCTGGTGTTGGCTGCCAGACTTTCCATTATTTTGGACTGGAGGACATTGGAGGTCTCTTTTTCCTGCCAGTGCAACAGGCCAGAAGTGCCAGGGAATTAACCTCCTCTCTCCCAGCAGCCCCCTTCTATGACTGGCAAGCGCAGTCTGTGGGCACTGTGGGGCTATAAACACCCCAGCTCCCTCGCCCCCCAGCAGCCCCCAGCAGCATGGGTACACAGGCTACCAGTTTCCACGGCGGACTGACGGTCCAGTCACCCCCTAGTGGTAGCCAGCTCCATAATGCATCCTTCATAAGACTGCCCCAACCCTCCTGGGGTCCTCCCTTGCCTCAGGGGAATCCAAACTAAGAGAAGAATAAATCTCCTATCTGTGGAGATACATACACACGTGCACTGTGCCCAGCCACTCACTCTGATGCTCTGCCAGGGCCAGTCCCCTCCACTTCTCATGTTTAAAACCTACTCCCCAAACGTGGTGCTGCACTGCCAAAGCCCTGGCCAGCAGAGCCCAGGGAATCATCTCAGTGTGTTTGATGCAAAATAACCCTCAGGGCCTATGTCACACAGGATTGTTGTCCCCAGCATGGACAGGTTCTCTTCCTTCCCTAGGGCTCCCCTTAGCCTCCTACCTGCAATGGGTGGACAGCTGTCCCCCAACACAGAAATGTCTAAAGGGTTACTGGACACATGGTCTGGTCCATGGGTGGCTTCCCCAGGCTGGACAGGGAAAGGAAGCCAATCTAACAATTTGTCTGCAAAACATCCATGCATCATCCTCTTCTCTAGCCTTTGCTTTTTTTCTTCCCAAATCAATTTTTGAAAGTCAAAATGACTGATGGCTTTAAGCCCAGACAATCATTCTTCTTATTAAACAACTCAGCAATGACAAAAAAAACGTTCCCTGTCTGGGGCAGCGCCTATGGCTCAGATGGTAGGGTGCCGGCCCCATATACCGAGGGTGGCAGGTTCAAACCTGGCCCCGGCCAAACTGCAACAAAAAATAGCCAGGTGTTGTAGTGGGCACCTGTAGTCCCAGCTATTCGGGAGGCTGAGGCAAGAGAACCGCCTAAGCCTAGGAGTTGGAGGTTGCTGTGAACTATGATGTCACAGCACCCTACTGAGGGTGACAAAGTGAGACTCTGTCTCAAAAAAAAAGTTCCCTGAGTGGTGGTAGGTATATCAATCTGTACATGTGATAAAATTTCACAGAATTTCACACACACGCACACAGCAATGCATGGAAAAACGGTGGAATGTGAGCTACCAATGTCCAGTTCCCAGTGTGGCTCACATGCTCTGGTTGTACAAGATATAACATGTGGGGGATGCTGGATCAAAAGGACACAGGAATGCTCTGTACTTCTTGTAAGTTGTAAAAAATAGTACAGTAAGTCAAAAATTATTTTAAAATAAAAAGCCTCAAAAACCCAAAACAAAAAAAAATATTTTTAAAGCAAAATGAAAATAATCTTCTCTTTTTTAAAGTTCCTAGAAGGAGACACCAAAAACCCAGACCTTACCTGAGAACTGGGGATCAGCGCCTTCCACCAGTGCCCGCCCTTGACCAGGTCAACTTCACACAAAGGCACGGAAACTTTCCCAATGACGCAGTGGCGCGAGAACTTGTCAAAATCCACCACGGTGAGGAGCAGGGTCCTCCTCTGGGCTTCTAGGAAAGGGATCTCAAAGGTGTAGCGCTCCTCAAACACGGGCTTCTGGGTCTTGCGTTTGACCCCAGTCTGCTTGGAGTTCTTCTGGTCTGGCAGGAGACAGATCTTGACATAGGGGTTTGAGTGTGCCATGTCCTGGCGAGAGCCATCGTGGGAGATGGGAGGGGGTAGGTCCCTGGCCTCAATCACCCTCACCGTGAGGTGGTTATGCAGCAAGTCATACTGGGTGCTGAAGTGCAGCATGCCCAGCTGGTACTTGGACAAGATTTCCTCGTCCGTCAGAGAGTCCACATCATCACTGCTGGAGTCGAGAGAATACAGCCGGGGTTCAAACTTTCTGAAATAGTCGTCTGGGGTATAGGTCCGTCTGAGCACCGAAGGCTGGATGGGCTCCTTCTTGGCACTAAGAACACCAAACTCGATGGGTTTAATATCGATGAGCGGGGAGCTGGGTCGCCTGGACTCAAGACCTAAACAGCCACCAGAAATAACAATGAAGACCACTGCCACCTCAGGAGCAGCCCTGGGCCGTTTTATCAGAAAGGCAATAGCTGATGCATTTTCACTGCTTTAAAATGCTCTTCCCATCTTCTCTCTACACTTTAAAATGCTCTTATTTATGCTATGAGAGAGCGTACAGTGATGTGATCCTCACCATTGCCCACATCATAGCTGCTCAGTGCCAGGCATGTTCCAAAGGGAATGTGTGTATTGAACATCTAATATACACACTCATCATCTTCATATTCCCTTGAATTATGAGATAATTACTATTATGCACACTTTACAGATGAAGAGGCAGAAATTTAAGTAACTTCCCAAAGGTCATACACTTGTAAGTGCAGGAACCAGGGCCCATTTGGTCCCAGTGTCTGGCTCTAACCATTACCCTATATTGCCTCCACATTAAGAGAGTGGACTCAAGGGCCAGAGTGCCTGGATCAAATTCCAACTCAGCCACTTACTTGCTACTCATTACTACTGACTTACTAGAAATGAGCCATGTGACTCACTAGTAATGACCCTGGGCACATTATTTATACCCTGAGGGACTCAGTTTTCCCATCTGTAAAATGGAGTCAACAGTAGCACCTACCTTAAAGATGGTAGTGAAGATTCACTGAGCCACAGCATGGGAAGGGCTGGGCACAGACTGTGCCCATAGGAGAAGATCAATAAATAGTGTATTTCAAATCTCATTGCTTAGAGGCTACCTCCCCTGCTCCATCAACCAGCAGAGTTCATTGCTCCCAAGCCCATATTTCTAATCTTTGAATACGCTCACAGTATTCTTGTTAACTGCTCAAACGTCCCTCTTACCAGCTAAAATCATGAGATCCTTGCCTAAAACCACCTGTGTTTAGAGCTGGGCATGAAGCTCAGAAATAATCTAGACCAGTGTCGTCCATCTTACAAGGGTACATGTGAAATTTACCAAATGTAGAATACAAATGTATTAACACAATAACTAAGAAAATGCCATGAAGACTATGTTAACCTGTTTGATGAAAATATTTCAAATTATATAAAAAACCAGCACATTGTACCCCACGATTGCATTAATGTACACAGATATGATTTAATTAAAAAAAAAAGAGAGAGAAAGAAACATAAAGTGAGCCAGAAATACAAACCACACATAGAACTTAAAATGTTCTGACAGCCATGACTTTTAAAATGTGTAAAGAAAGAAGATTAGTCATAATAATTTATTTTATTTAGCCATGTAACCAATGAAAAAAAAATTTACTGAAATACTTTAAATTCTCTTTTATTTTCAGGGACTATCTTCAAAGTCCAGTGTGCATTTTACACTTATAGCACATCTTGCTTCAAACTGCCACCAGGTAAGTCCTCGGCGGCTATGCGTGGCTGGTGTCTATTGTATTGGACAGTGTGGGTCTAGTCCTCTCATTTTACAGATGGAAAGACTGAGGCCTGAAGAGGTCCAAGGTCCCTTGGCTTTCATCATTTCAAGTCCCTGAACATTTTTTTTCCTGCTTCTTTTTTTCTTCCCCATTTATTCCCAGGAAAGACCAGACACTCATTACCTCTACCTGAGTGGATTAGTTTTATGAATTTTAAGCTTTTATTCTCCAATTAAGTGAATTTCAGACATCAGCTCAATGAGAACAAAGGAACCTTGGTGAAAAGAGCTTAGGAATCTCTAGGGTTTATAATCCTTTCTCCTCTTCTCTCAGACTTTGTCTTTTGGTCAAGCACATATGCTACACAACAGAAAGAAATAGGTGGCCAGATGTGACCCACATGTACATTTTGTTAGGTTTTACAGAAAAGAAGTGTCATATAAATCCAGATTGCCAGTTTCTTTCTTTTCTTTTCTTTTTCTTTTTGTGTGTGAGACAGAGTCTCACTATGTCACCCTCGGTACAGTGCTGTGGCGTCACAGCTCACAACAACCTCCAACTCTTGGGCTTAAGCGATTCTCTTGCCTCAGCCTCCCAAGTAGCTGGGACTACAGGCACCCACCACAACCCCAGGTTATTTTTTTTTTGTAGTTGTCATTGTTTGGCAGGCCTGGATCTGCCAGCCCTGGTGTATGTGGCCAGCGCCCTAGCCGCTGAGTTATAGGTGCCGAGCAGATTGCCAGTTTCTATTTACAAAAATCAGGCAATATTGGGTCCACAAGCCCACATAGCTACTAATGGGTATAGCTGAGTCACGGCCACTCATCCCCTTTCAATGGGGCATTAGCTTTCTAATTGGCTACAGTCCCCACCCTGCCCTAGTAACTCTCTGGACAGAGCATCAGCTGCTATTTGTCACTACATTAGGGCAATATTTATACATTTTACAACCTCTACAACTCAACTGACATCACCTGCCTGGCCCCCAAAGTCACCTGAATTAGCAAACCCTGCTATATAACATGGTAACACTCACCTCTGAGGATCTGAAATGATAATACGCTGACAGTGCCAATCAATTGGACCAATTCAATCAAACTTGTAATTAACACAAGCAAAACTCAACCATAACACTTCTGATTAAACTCAGCAGAAAACTTTGTCATGCACTCCTCCTCTGTCACACTGCCATTAGTTCTCTCTTCTTTGTCCCCTGGACTGTCACCCCTCTCTGTCTCCACCCCAATGACAACCTTGCCAATTCATGACTTACTGAGAATGCTAGCGAGTATCCAGGACAGCCAGCTAGGGCCACCAGTCAGTCACAGCAGCAACACTTACTTGAAATCCTCCGTGTCAGGCTGTACGTGGACTTGGACGTGTCTGAGGACGAGCGTCTCCCATCTGGGGAGTTGGTCCGTGGGGTCAGAGGAACTTCGCTGGCAGTATGGACGGAGTCACCATCCTTGTCACTGCTCCGGCTGGCCATCCTATAGGAAGGAACAAGGTCTCAATGGTTGTCCAGGAATCCCAGGGGACTGGCATGATGAACAATGGTTCTCAGATCCATTTTATGTAACTTGTAATGCAAATGTAATTATGTAATGCAAATTTGAAACAGTGTGGTATCCTTCAACTCTCAATAACATCTTGCTTGTTGCCCAAAATGTGAAATGATACGAAGAAATGGTCCCTAATATAGAACAATCTGAACATGCATAATTTGAAAGCTGGGTTGGGTGGGGGGGATGTGTAAAGTCAGAATACTGCCACATGGGGGTGCCACTCTGGCTAAGTGAGGCCAGAGACGTGTCACTCTTCAGCCTGGAGTGAATCGTGTGGTTGTCCACATGCATGCAAAACTTCTGCAAACAGCTGTTGGTGGCAAGTATCCTGCTATTTGAACAGTCACTGGGTCTATAATTTCACATATTTTAAAAATATCCTTTAACAATGTCACTCAAAGGTTCTTTGAGTGGCAGAGCTACAGCTACAAAATGACCCTGAGAATCAATGATTTAAGAACAGAAGTTCAATGTGAAGAAACAGCTATGAATTAGCAGAAGCACCTAACACTCATTGTGCTCCCAGTGAAGATGAGAAGTGCTAAGAAACTCAAAACGGGAAAGGAAATGATATACGGTATTAATTAAGAGCAAAACATCTGGGTTTGAACCCTAGCTGGGTGACTTTGGGCATGCCCTTTTCCCCTCTGTTTTCCCATCTGCAAAATGGGAACAGTAACCTCCTTATATGGTTCCTGTAAACCCTGAATGAGTTAACATATATGCTAACATATGCTTGGTATACAACAGGTATGTGCTCAGCATATTTTTGTATTTTTTAAAGTTATTTTTAAATTATTTTTCAAGAGACAGTGTTCCACTATGTTGCCCAGGCTGGCTTCGAACTCCTGGACTCAAGTGATCCCCTTCCTGGTTCAGCCTCCTGAGTAGCTAGGAATAGAAGCACTTAGGTCATATTATTGCAAGGTAACTTTAAGATTACCTGCTCCCCCCAATACTCTAGGTAAGAATAGAGAAGGTCGGGGAGGGAAAGAAAGTAGAAAAAGCTGGCAAAGTGGCTTTGAGACCGATGCTGCTAATGACACACCCCTAAGCCATAATGGCCATAGATTTATGCCTTCTGAGACCACATCCCCCCAACTTGACATTTACGCCTGCAGGGAAACTCATCTTGAAAAATGCGAGTTTTGAATTCTATGAGGTCTTCAGATGCAGCCTGTGCATGAAATGAGACTGATCTGATGCTTCAAAAGCGACATAAGGGTCACAGCCAAAGTAAGTCTGGGTATGACATAAGGGGAAAATGGAATATTTACTTGCTTCTTGCTCCTGGTCTATAAAAGGTGAAGAGAGTGGATGAAATGAGGGGATGGGGAGCAAGTCGTGGGGGCAAAGCCATGGAATCATACCGTATCTTTCTTTCTTCTCTCTCCTATAAATGAAAGCCACACCATCTTCCAAGGAAGGCAGGACTAAAATGTCATGACCGCTGGGGCACCTGTCCACCTGCGTGGCCCCACATCCTAGCTGCCAACTGCACTGCAGCAGCCACCTCCGCCTGTGGAGTCCCACCAGGCCTCAAGGATCAGTTTTAATGCCATTGCCCTCTGAAGCCTGCCCTAAGCTGCTCCTCTCCAACCCCACCCATAGCCACCAGGCTTCCTGACCCTTTGCCATGCTCAGCCACACTGTTCCCTCTGCCCAGAAGGCTCTTCCTGGCCCTGATACCTGTCTGCTTCCATCTCAGCATTCAGGTCTCTGCTTTGGAGCTCCCACCTGCCCCTATCAGCTCACTCATCCCTATCAGCCCCTATCCCGACACCTTCCTTGTTCCCTCCCCAGTCCTGCACACAGCTCATCTTTAGTTATGGCTTCCTAGCTTATCTTCTGCATCTAATACTAAGCCACAGCCCCATGTAAGCAGGTGTGTGCTGTTGTTACCACAGCTGACCTGGCTTTAGCACAGTGCCTGGCATGCTTGGGTGTTTCTCCTGTCTTCTCTCAATCGACAAACAGGTGGATGCACCCTTTTGTGGTCCTTATCTGATTCATCTCTGGCACAATTACCACATGACAAGGATGTCTTGTCACCCTTTTCCATAACAGAACTCACTTCTGAATGGTGGTGTCTGTATTTATCATGATCAAAAATACCAGGTCCTGACACCTACTATGTGCCAGGCTCTGTGCTAAAGGCTCCATGTGAACCCTCTCATTTCACCCTAGGGTACCTCACACCTATAATCCCAGCACTTTGGAAGGCCGAGGCAAGAGGATCATTTGAGGCTACAAGTTTGAGACTAGCCAGAGCAATATAGTGAGACTCTGTGCCAGGTACAAACAAAACCTTTAAAAATGTTAGCCAGGTATGGTGGTATATACCTATACTCCCAGCTACTCAGGAGGCTGGGGCAAGAAGGATCACGTAAGCCCAGGAGTTTGAGGTTGCTGTGTGCTACGATGATGCCACTGCACTCTAGCTCAGGCAACAGAGTAAGACTCTATCTAAAATTAAAAAAAAAAAAAAAAAAAAAAAATCTGGGAGTGAGTTGTTATTAACTACCTCTACTCCTTTATAGATGGTAAATGGAAGCCCTGAGTAAGGTGGAGAGTTGACTAGATAACTAATTTGTAGCACTATTGAGTGGTAGAACCCAAATTGAGCCCAGCAAATCTAAACCCTGGTTTGCACACGCCACTGCTGAGCAGGGCTTCTCTGAGGGATCTGTGAGGGTTTGACACATAGTAGGTACTCAACACATGCTTTCCGGACAAACAAACAAACAACTTGACCTCAATTCACTCTTCAACAAGGGTTTTTCTGGCACTGCTTCAAAAGGAACTAGTAAGATTGTGCACTTTTCCTGACCTTCACCAGCCCAGTTCAGCCAAGGAAAGCTGAGAGCACATAGGATATATCCGTGTGTGGCAGTGAACAGTGTGTCTCCCGTGCAGAGCACGTACTAACGGCCAGCTCTTATGTCACATGCCAGTACACAAAGTCACGTCCTGTGGTTCTGGCTCAGATGTCACTGTAGAAATAGCACTGCAAAGCCCATATACTTGACATTTTTACTCTCTGCCTGTTTGATAACATGCAACTGCCCACTTGGTAAATAAATCTGGGGAAAGCACAAGCTGTAAATTAGCTTTCTGAATGATTTAATCCATCTCCCCTTTACAGATTTCCCTTACCATTTTGTATTATGTTCAGTACCAAGACGTGTTAAGTACAGCCCGGGGTTCAGGAAAGACCTGGTTCATCCAGGAGGCACACCAGTTACGTACAGCTGTTCGGGCTATAGACTGCACAACTCCAGACAATGCCATTCATAATGGCCACCATGTGAATGGTGCCACCTGGAATTGTATGGCGTGTTGGCCCTGCTGGGAAAATCCCAGCCTACTTTTCTACTTGTGGCCAAAACAAAAGAGGTATCTTCCCAGAGGGTCCCAACCTTCTTGCCCCTCCAAAGGGTCCCCTGCTTGCAAAAAGAGTCAGCAGCCAAGGAAAAACAGAACTGTCCTCCAACTCAAGGTTAAAACCTGGGCTGTTCATCTCTAATATTCAACATTGGGTATCTGGGGGAAAACGGGTAACTTGACTGTGATTGTTCATGTCTATGTGGGGTCTTCACTCCTACAAAAGAAAATCTAAATTCCTTAATCTGGCATCCAAGACCCTACCTAATCTGAGCTTGCAGGCTCATTTCCCATCCCCCCCCCACTCTTCCTAGTTGTAGTGTCTCTTTGTAGTGTTTGTTCCCCCCAGGGTCCATTCCCTCCTCTCTGGTCACAAGAGATTATCTCCGGAACCAAGTTCACTGACTGTATGGAAACATAGCCATGCCCATTCATTTACATACAGTCTATGGGTGCTTCTGCACCATGGCCGAAGTTAAGTAGTTGCAATACATACAGACCATATGGCCCACGAGGCTAAAATGTTTACTATTTGTTCTTTTTTTTTTTTTGAGACAGAGCCTCAAGCTGTCACCCTGGATAGAGTGCTGTGGCATCACAGCTTACAGCAACCTCCAATTCCTGGGCTCAAGCAAGTCTCTTGCCTCTGCCTCCCAAGTAGCTGGGACTACAGGTGCCCGCCACAACACCCGGCCATTTTTTGGTTGCAGCCACCATTGTTGTTGGGCGGGTCCGGGCTGGATTTGAACCCGCCAGCTCAGGTGTACGTGGCTGGCGCCTTAACCCGTTGAGCCACAGGCGCCGAGCCTACTATTTGTTCTTTTACAAGAAAAGCTTGCCCACCTCTGGTCTACCAGCTGAATTCATGTGTTTTAGGTGACCTTTTCCCTGGTTCTGGGGTGGGCAGGCAACCCAAGCTGCCTCTAGCCTATTCATATGTTCCTCCAAGTGAAAGTTGGGTCCAGTGACCGGTACGTGATCCAAGCCAGACCAATGAGAGCCTTTACAGTGTTTTTGGTGCTCTGGCAACAGAATGTTAAGTCTAGTGCCGCCATGCAGAGAAAGCAAGTGTCAGAGTGAGATCAGTACAGAAGTGGGGACTCTAATAACACAGTTTATCCCCTGGATCCAACTATGCCTGAAGCTATTATCCTTGGCTTCTTTGATAGTACAACCTTATGCGGGACTGTCATATATAGTATGTAGGGTGTGAATGCACAACTCCAGGGGGTGACTGGACTTACATAACTGTCTTTTCTCCTACACAAGATTCAAAATCACCTAAGCATGGTAATGTGACCCTTTGTGCTTACCACAGGGCTTGGCACGCTGTGTACTTCAGAAATAACTATAAAAGAAACTGTGATTAGTTTTCAACTGATGCTTGGCACTTTCAGGATTCAATTTTTGCCAGTAGGTTAGTCAGCTGGTCAACAACATCTTTTTCCTTTTGAGTTAACAAGACAGATAAAAATCCCTGCCCACGCAGAGTTGGCATTCTTGTGAGCATAGCTTTAAGGATACCAGATGGGTTAAGCTAACCTCTGCCACACAGACCACTGGAAAATGGGAATTATTTCTTGATTAAGGAGTTGCTTTTATCAAACATCTCAACTGTACACACAGGATTCAGGCCACAACTTATGAATAATAGAAAGCTCTGTTAATACGGCCTTTACCATATTAAATGAATAAACCTCTACCAATACCTAATAATGACAGAAATGAATACTTACAGAGCTTTACTGTGCTAAGTGTGCTGTATGCATATCTCATTAACTCTACATAATAACCCTAGAAGTTATTTGTTATTGCCCCTTTACAGATGAAAAAACTAAGACCAAAAGGGGGTAAAAGGAATCACTTACATTTATGATTGCTAACACAAGTTGGCCAGCATTCTGAAGTACATTTCCATATATAAATTCATTTAATCTCTGCAACAACTCTATGAGATAAATACTATTCTATTTCTCATTCTCATTTTACACAGGGGAAATCAAGGCACAGATTCATCAAACAGCTTGCCCAAGGTCACAGAACTAGAGAATAGCAGTAGAAACAGGAATTGAAGTCACACTGTCTGACACAAAGCCACTTGACTAGAGAAATATTTGATACTTGCTTTTAGGAAGAGAAAATGAGAGGCCTGAGGCATGACCCCAACTTGGAAGGAAAAAAGGGGCATTAGAGAGCAATGGAATCTGAGCTCAAAGATTTAGCTAAGACTGTCTCTCTCCCGCTTTGGTCTTGCCCCTACAGAGCATGAAAAGTTGCACTTGACTTCTAAGCCCTTCCTAGCCCTGACCTTCTTGGGTACATCCAGACTCTCTGACCACATCCCTCTCGCAGCCACAGAGAGGTGGACCAGACACGTGGCTGAGAAGCTTCAAAACTGCATTCCCAAAATATCTGAGCGACTGGCAGATGGAGATGTTGTATTCAGGCGCGGGAGGAGAGCGAATTGGAAATAAAATGAAAGATGCCACAGAGAACATAAACAGCGTTGGAGGACAGGATGGAGCCTGGAGGTGCTTTTCTGCTTCCCTGTTTCTGAAGTTCTCGTTCAGACCAGCAAAAAGGCACTTGTTTGTTCATTCCATCCGCCCATCCATACAACAAATATTTACTGAGCATCTACTATGGGCAGGCACTAGGACGGGTGCGAGGACAACCTATCACACCGGCTTGGATAGAAACACTCAGAATTTGGTCGGCCCTCGAAGAACAGAAATGCTCACGATCTCTTTTTCATTTGGAACGACTCTTCCGTGTGACTGACAGTGCCCACACACTTAGCGTTACACAGTTCGTATCTCAGAAGGCCCGATGGGAAACCAGCTGAACTAAAACCTCGCCACCAGCTGGTCTTACCAGCTTGCCAAACTACATGAGGAGCAAAGAATGCATCTCCATCCACAGCAAAGATGCCAATAGAAACTCAGCCTCCCCTCTTTCATACCCCCAAATCTTCCTTCCTGTGGCCCAGATGCTCCCCCACCCCTCAACTCCCTCCAGGAAAAGAAAAAAGAAAGATCTTGAGGTTGATTTCAAGCAGTTTTACTTACAGCCAGGGAGGAGTCTGGGCTGGGAAAGGTCCCAGAATTTCAACTTCATCCTCACTTGACTGGCAACAGCTGGACTCATAGCACTTCTGACAGCAGTGCCTGCAGGTCCATCTGCACAGCAGCAGATCAGAGATTCTAGAAAGAAAACCCTGAGGCCATTGGGGGAGGTGGGCAGCGGGGAGGGGACCCGGGAGGTGAGAAGAGTGGGGAAGGGGAAAAGGAGAGACAAGTCCCCAAATTACAAGCTGATCCCTGATGAGAATTAAAGACAGGAGTTCCGGCTTTGCTGCTGAGCACTTAGAACAAAATGTTTTCCATTTCTATTTACCAACTGCAGGCACAAAGATAGCAAACATCAACTCACTGGAGCCATTAGTAGCAAGCAAAACATTTGCAGGTATTTTCTTTTGTAGTTTATATGAACATCTTTCTTGACGTGTGGGTGGTTTATACATCAGGAGGGCTATACAATATGTTCTCGAAACACAATGAATATTACTCTGTCTTCTTGAAAGCAAAGAAAAAATATTAAACGAAAAACCCTCAGTGACATGAAACAGAGATAATCAAACGGAATAAGCAGGGCTAGGGAGGGAAACTTATCAACTTGTGTCTTTTCACTGGGCTCACCTTTCAGTAGAAAGGGATGGAATCTGTGCTATTATCAACATCAGGTTTTTGTTTGATACTCAGTATCCACACAGCCCTGTATTAAACTCCAAAAGGAAAGGCAAGCATTTCTTGATTAGAAACCAGACCAAACAAATCATCAAATGAACCCACCTCGTTTAATGGTTCCAACTGCCCTTTTAGAGATCCACGATGAAGCCACGGGGCATAAGGGGATGACAGGGTTACAAAAAGAGACAGACAAGACCAGTTTAGCAATATTCCAGCAACTCAAAAGAAAAAAATAAAAAGAAAACGAAAGAAAAAAAAAAAAAAGCCCTGCATCTTTCCACTTACCATCCTGGGAAGGGAGCTGACTTCCTAACAAGGTGTTGCTATTTTCAGGGCTGCTGGTAGCCTCCTGGTTAACCAACACCGAATAAATGGGAAACTTTAGCATTTCGATTTGATTTGCACCGTATGCTGTTATGAATCAGAGCGGGTGGATAGATAGTCATGCTATCCAATGCAGCCACACTTCAGGAGAATAGCAAACCTTCCTATACAGAAATAGCCATGAAGCCAACCCAGAAGGACATGATTAGCTATCGTGCAGGCAGGCAGGGAGAGGATGTTACTTGGCTCCCCCGCCCTCCTGGAGGCTCAACCTACCAATTCTGCTCCAATGGTGATGGTGGGGAGTTGCATATGACCACCCACAAATAGAGGGAGCCCAAAGGAAGCCATAATCTGGTCCTCCTGAGGAGGGACGGCCTCACCCACCCCTATCTTCTTCTCACAGCTTCCCAAGGCACAGGACCCCCTCCTCCTCTTCCAGATGGCTTTCCAAACAAGCCAAGTAAACCAGGCAGGTTAGGAGGAGTCCTGTGTCCAGCCTAGCTGAATCCCAGAGCCAAACTGACGTGGGTCCCAAACTTACAACTTTGAATCAAGAGAGAAAGTTGTTTTCCGCTTCTCTTTCAAGGAGGAGAAACTCTCAATTTGGTACCACCTTATGTGAACATCTTTCTATGGCTTCCCAATTCCACACCCATCCCCCTTCCTTTTAAACAAAGAAAGCAGATTCCCAGCTCAGAGCCTTAGAGATGGCCATATCCAGCCAGAATGTAATAATGTGGCATTATTCCCACGGTGTTTATTTTTCCAGTTGCCTTCTGCTTATATCACATGATCCTGGTTTTCTATTATGGCAGTGTCATAAAGTTTCCTTGTCATGATTTTTGAAAGTAAAAATAAAAGTGAGTCCATTTATAGCAAAAAAAAAAAAAAAAACAAATTAATAATAATATAGGTGGTACATGGCTCATGAAAAATTCAAAATCCTTAAAGTGGTTAAGGAAATAAACCACAGCCTGGGAAACAAAGGCACTACTCACAAACTCCTCCAAATGACACACAGCACATCTGCGGGTGCTGAGGGGCCACATAATGAGCTGGATCAAGACATAGCAGTCCTGGCCTCACCAATGCAAATCATATGACTTGGCAAGTCAGGGGGGACCCTCTGAGCCTCAGATACCTCTTCTTTAGTGGAAGGGCTAATCCCTACTTCTGAGGGGTGGTGTTGAGATTATACAGGACACCATGCAAATGCTTTCGTGCTGCCTGGCTGCAAAATAAAATGTACCCTTTGTGTGATGGGTGCTAGATGGTTGTCAAGACCCAGTGGAACCTAGTAGGTACCAGTTATCGTGCTGGCAGACACAGCAGAGAACAAAGCAGCAAAAAGCTATACCCTCATGGGGCTTACATGAGAAAGTGCTTTAAAACGTTTAGGATAAAAGGCAAGGATAAAGTGATACTTTTCACAACAATCCACAGCAATTCTCTTAACTTAGGGAAGCATTTCCTGGACACGTGGTGGTCAAAAAATACCATTTAGGATGGGCAAGGTGGCTCCCTCCTGTAATCCTAGCACTCTGGGAGGCCGTGACAGGTGGATTGCTTGAACTCAGGAGTTGGAGACCCACCTGAGCAAGAGTGAGACCTTGTCTCTAAAAAAATACCCAGGCACTGTGGTGGGTGCCTGTAGTCCAGCTACTTAGGATCACTTGTTGTGAGCTATGATGCCACAGCACATTACTGAGGGCTACAAAGTGAGACTCTGTCTCAAAAAAAAAAAAGCCCAGTGAGATGGTTCACACCTGCAATCCTACCACGCAGGGTGGCCGAGGCAAGAGGATCACTTCAACTCAGGAGTTTGAGAGCAGCCTGAGCAATAGCAAGACACCATCTCTACTAAAAATAGAAAAATTAGCTGGGCATCACAGTGGATGCCTGTAGTCCCAACTGCTCAGGAGGCTGAGGCAGGAGTATCACTTGAGCCCAGGAGTTTGAGGTTGCTGTGAGCGAGGCTGACGTCATGGTACTCTAGCCTGGGAGACAGAGGGAGACTCTGTCTCAAAGAAAAAAAAAAAAAGACCATATATAAAGTCATAGTGACCAGAAACAAAGCCACCATGTGCCTTTACTGAGGAACCTAGCTTTCTCAAAAGGCTCAGGTATGAGTGTTGGAGAACAAAGGGAAACCATAGAAAATG
Source organism: Perodicticus potto (assembly GCA_963574655.1). Classification (NCBI taxonomy): domain Eukaryota; kingdom Metazoa; phylum Chordata; class Mammalia; order Primates; family Lorisidae; genus Perodicticus; species Perodicticus potto. The sequence continues at coordinate 42,929 of CAUYRH010032670.1, read as the reverse complement.
AAAGCAAAGGGAAGGTGGTCTGCACAGTTCCATTCGGTTCTTATGTTTAACACCAATGGAAGAGAACAAAGTAGCCAGAAAGGGGAAGGAGAACCCAGACATTCTAAACAAAGGCCCAGCCTTGCAGCCTATTTTTGTACAGTTCTCCAGCTAACAAGGATTTGTACATTTTTAAAGGTTGAAAAAATCAAAAGAAAATTAATACTTCTTGACTTGGGTAAAGCATATAAAATTCCAATTTTTGTGTCAACAAATAAAGTTTTATTGGAACACAGCCACACACACCTGTTTACTACTGCCTACTGCTGCTTTGGTGCTACAGAGTTGCACAGTTGTAACAGAGACCATGTGGCTCTTGAGGAAAAAAAATACTATCTGACACTTTACAGAAAATGTTAGTAGATGCCTAACATATCCCTCACCAGCCCCCACTATCCGGTGTTTTAGATGACAGCTTAACGCTTAAGCAGCTGTGTGGCTGTGGCCTGGGGTAACTCACTTAATTTCTCTATGCTGCAGGTGGTCATTAAGAACCAGAGACACCAGTTACAACGCTCACTTCTCACTAGACTGTGCATGCCAAGGAGTGGGAACTGTGCTGTTTACACCACTGTATCCTCAGTGCTGGCACTTAGTAGGTGGTCACCCAAGTGTTTGTTGACCTACTATTGATTAGCCCCTCAACATCATTCAGCAGTGGATATATAGGAAATGTGACCTTCATTGAACTTGAGAAGAGGAATTAGCGAGTTCCTGAGAGGGAAGTCAATCCAGTGAATCAAACTAGGAGAGGAATGGGAAAAGCTCTGCCAGGTAACAGAGCACAGAGTTCCCGACAGGCTGAAAAGTCTGAGGACAAGATGAAGGGGTGTGTAAGCCAGAGGGGAACCAGAGGACCAGCCGCCCCCCAGTTGTGGCTGAGCGAACAAGATGCGCCCTGGACGTGGGAGCCCATAAGCTTCTCTGCCCAGATCAAAGGAGCCAGCGGCAGAGGCAGCTCAACGGGTCTCACTGCTTGACCTTGGCTGTGACCTGTCGCCACCTTCCTCCCAGCAGAGGAGAAAGGCAAGCAGCCCGACCCTGCCTCCCTCAAGCTGCATGTAAATTATTTCAGCTCACGGATCCTTGAGGGAGTTTCTTCAAGGTGATGGGGGTGGGGGGTCCATATCTCCCAGACCCCAATGCAATGACCTAAAGTAGCCCACTCTCTTCCCCTCACCAGCGCGCCTTTGGCCTCTGAGTGTCCCCCACCCCTCAGCACCCAGCGCCCGGGAGAGACGACGTCCTTGTCCCTCCTGGCCGGAACAGCTGCCTCAGGCTCGCTCCGCCGGCCAATTAGCAAGAACCGTCACCACGGTAACGGCAACTGGCGCGCCCCGGGCCGCCCTCCCCGCGGCCCCTCCCCTGGGGTGGGGTGCCAAGAGTGGGGGGAAGGGGAAGAAAAGTCCGCCCAACCCCCCCCTTCCCACCGCAGGAGGCTAGGACGCGCGTGCAGAGTCCACATAGGGCCCTCCATCCTGGGGTCTGGGGGTCCCCCAGCCTCTGTTCCCGGAGCGCACCACTGCTTCTGCACAGGTTGCCTGCGCTTGGGCACCCTTTTTCTCGAAGCAAGTTTGTGGGAGCCTAGGAACGTGCCCTCCCTTCCGCGCGCTCCTAGCCGGAGGGGGCGCGGCACCCCCAACCCATAGCCCGGACCTTGCCCCCAGCCTCAGCCCTACCTGGATGTACGCCATTTTCGCCCGCGCGTACTCACTCCGGCCCGGGCATGGCGCCGCCACGGCCACTTTGCGCTCGCCAACCGGAGAGGCGGGAGAGAGCAAAGGGGGAAAGGAAGAAAGAGGCAGCCGAGTGGCCCCAGACGTGACTGGCGTGGCTGATGAGCGGCGCCCGCCCCTCCGCCGGCCGCCCCGTCCTTGCCTTTCCTTGTGTTCTGGCTCCCGGAGTCGGGGCCGCCTCCCCGGTTCGGGGAGATCCGGAGCCCAGGGCCCCTGCCTCGGCCTCTCTCGCTGTCCCGCGCTCCCCAAACTGGAATAAGGCCGGGGAGCCTGGGCAGGGAGCCCGGGGCAGCCGCGGGGACTGCAGCGACCCCGGCGCGGGCGGGGCGGAGACGCTGGGGCCCCGGCGCGCGGGAGGCGGGGGAGGGGAAGGGGATGGGAACGGGATGGGAGGGGGCGGTGCGCAGGTCAGCACAGCCGGCCCGCACGGGGGCTGGCACCTACCGAAAGCAGAGCCCCCGGGGCGGCGGTGAAGGCGAGGGGACACAGTCCAGCCCGCCATCGAGTTTGCAATGGGGAGGGTCCTCCTCATCCAGCCCTCTCCCCCAACCGCGTTGGAAAAACTTTATTCCCGCCCCACCCGACGCGCCTAGGATGGTTGCGGTGAGGCACTCAGAGCTGCATGAGTGGGAGCCCCGAGTTAAGGCGGGCGTAGGGGGCCGGGAGGGAGGTGCTGCGGCGGGGGCTGCAGGGGACGCGCGGAGATAGCTGAGCGCCCCTTTACCCTAAACCTGCCGGAGTTGCTCCCAGGACGCAACAGGTCTAGCGCGGGGCGGCCCGGCAGCGCCACCCAGTGTGGTGCCCGTTCTCGCGCGCTCCTCTGCCCGCGAACAGCCCCGAATCAGCAAGCGTGAGTCGCGGGGCGTGTCCACCGCCCTCCTGCCGGCGTGGCTGCGGCGCCCAGGGCCCGAAGGCCTCGGTCCCCAGGCCTCGTTTCCCAAGGCCACAGAGCTTGGTCTGGTTTTCTGCTGACAGATTTGAGGCGGAACATTGCCCTCCGCTGGTTTTTCTCTTTAAAATGCCCAGCCATCTCTTCTGCTGCTGGTGACCAGCTTCTCAGCATTTTAATTTCAACCTCATAGCGCCGCTGTCTTTTCATCAGTGTAAATGAGGTAAAAAATCTCTGACCTGCCTATCCTCCAGGGCTGTTTTGTGGAATAAATGAGAAAGTGGAAGTATTATAATAATAAACAAAAGAGGTAATATACACGAGTATACATTTTGCGTAAAAATCTTCAGACGTATACATTTTTTAGTATGATGTTTTGAATTTGTGCACATAGCATGCAATTCATATTGAGCTCAACACTTGACAAACTTTATTTCATTTCCTCCTCCTGGACCTCCATGGCGCAGCCAGCACAGTGCCTGACCACAGCAGGTGCTCAATAACTGCTTTATTTTGTCGCTGTTGGCTCCATTTCCTGAGGGAGGGGGGGAGGGTGTGCTGTGTTTATCCCCAATTTATAGATGAGAGGGAAAGCTGCTGCACCAACCTGACTGCCAGAGGTGGGAGCCACTGGCCTCTGAACCCACCCGTCTGCGCTCCTAGTATCTACCCCAGTTGTTCTATCTGTAGTGTTTCTCCAGCAATGATAGGAAGGTGTGCTTGGCGAGGAGTGGGCTCCAGGAGTGGAGCCTGCTGGGATGTCTGCGTCTCTGGGGGGAGGTCAGGGAGGCAAAGGCGTTTCCTAGGGGTTCTTATATGTAATACTAACCCCTTTTGAGGTCTGCATACCAGCCCTTTACTTAAATTTGACCTTTTAATTCTTTTATTTCCACCAAGTAGGCAGTATTACTATCACATTCTTTAGATAAAAAAAAAAGAGAGAGAGAGAGACATAGAGGTGAAGTCATTTGCCCAAAGAACTGAAGATGGGGAGATTATTCTAGAGCTCAGGGATATTTAATTGGGGGGGGGGTGTCCATGGATAGATTCTTAGGAGATCCATGAACTGAAAAAGGAAAAAAGTTAGATTTGGCTTATCATTAACCTCTTCCTGAAATTTAGGATTTCCTCCCATCATACAAGCAGGCAATAAACCAACACAATATTAGCACTTACATGGGACTTTGTCACTAACAGAAATCATATATATTCATATCACATTACAATTGTTGCAAGTGACTTAGAGTTTCTTTTGTACTCTTTACTGCTTGTAAATTACAATAGTTATTAGGCTTACCGCTAGATCTTACTATTTAATGAGTTAATATAGAAGCACATACATTACCATATTTAAATTTGTTTAAATTTTTTGATAACTATATCAAGGTAATTCTAATTTTATTATAATCCTATGTATTCTAGTCTGTGGTTTTAAAAACATTATTTTGAGATTTGCTTTATAGTTTCAACAGACTTTCCAGGGTTCCAAGACACAGAATGGAATAGGAACTCCTGAAAGTAGCGTGTTCATTAGCTTAGAGGTGAGAGGGGGGAACTGCAAGTGGTTCTCAGGCTGGAGCATGGGGAGGGTGGGGTGCCAGGTGAGGGTCAATAGGTAGGAGGGACCAGATGTCAGTCAGCCTCCTGCGTCACCCCATAAAAGAGCAGGGAGAATCACGATCAGAAAGATGTTGATAGGTGTGAATGTGTCTGTCTTTTGGCTGCCTTTGGGCCAGACTTTGTCTAAGTCTGGAGGCAGGGAGGCCAGTAAGGAGGCCATTGCAACAATCCAGGTAAGAAGTGATCTGAGTTTGAATCAAGGCAATGGCAGTACTCAATAGCAGTGTAAAGCCAGGAGATCATGGAGGGAGGAGCTGGAGGAGAGCAAAAGCACCAGCAAAAGGGGTGAGGGCTGGAGAAAGGAGAAGGGTTTTATGTTCAGATATGTTGAGTCTCAGATATGTATTACCTAAGGTTCCTCAAAGAAGCCCAGTCAAATCCAGCTTGAGCAAAAAAGAATTTATAAGCTCATTAATTGGAAAGGCCTAGTGCAAATCCTGCAGGCCTGGCTGGAGTTAGTGGACGCAGCTGAAGCCCTTGTGTCTCTGTGTCTGTGTATCTCTCCTCTTCACACCTTCTCTCTGAACATTGAATTTTTTTTTTCCCCTGGAGTAGGTTTGTGTCACATGGCAGGAAAATAGCCACGACTGGTCATAAGTTTATAATTCTTATAGTCTGTGCTCCAAAAGGGTCAAATCTTATTGAAAACATCTGATTCTGCTTAATTTGCCTGCCTACTGTATCCAGAGGACCCTGCAGTCTGCTTGAGTCAGCCCGAACCAGGTAACCAGAAATGTGTGCACATTATGAGCCTTCATCCCAGCAGGATCACGTAGAGGGGGAGGAGCTTGTTCTCCAAGAAGACAGAACTGGGAGACTGAAACACCATGCCCTGGAAGAGGAGGCTGTGGAAAACATCCAGGCAGAGATGTCCTATGGGTAGATTCAATGGCGCTAGAATTCAGCCCTTCCCAACACAGAATGACACACAGAGCTAATGATCTGGGAATGAGGCTTCAGTCATCCCCTGGAGGCACTTCTGGGCTCATGTCCATTTCTAGCTTTTGAAAGGACCCAGGCTTCTCACTGTGTCCCCTCAAGCCCACAGCCCTGGATGGCAGGCAGGGCACATAACCATCTTCTCTTCATGGTCCTGAAGAAGATAGAGGTGGCGATGCAAACCACAGTCCTGAAACTACCTATTATAATTAAAAAGTGCCAGATCTAGCTGGGCACAGTGGCTCACGCCTGTAATCTTAGCACTCTGGGAGGCTGAGGCAGGAGGATCACCTGAGCTCAAGAATTCGAGACCAGCCTGAACAAGAGCAAGACCCCGTCTCTACTAAAAATAGAAAAACTAGGGTGATGCCTGTGGCTCAAAGGAGTAGGGCGCCTGCCGGCCCCATATGCCAGAGGTGGCGGGTTCAAACCCAGCCCCGGCCAAAAACTGTAAAGAAAAAGAAAAAAAGAAAAACTAGCTAGGCATTGTGGCGGCCACCTGTAGTCCCAGCTACTTAGGAAGCTGAGGCAAAAGGATTGCTTGAACCCAAGAGTTTGAGGTTGCTGAGAGCTATAATGCCACAGCAATACAGTGAGATTCTGTCTCAAAAAAGAAAAAAAAGTGCCAGAACTACAAAAGCAGTTGCTGGCATCTATATGGGCAACATGGATTCAGTTTCACTGTCTTTCTATTTCTACTGTACAGGCTGACGGCACTTGTCTCCTAAGGCAGTTTCAATTATACAGCTTCCAGAACATGCCTTTCAGATCCTGCTATAGCTGTACCTGTATCCCTGGCAATGTTTCCGAATGTCAGGGAAGAAGACTCCAGGCTAATTAAGTAGCTTACTGTGAAATAGTAAGGGCAGCCTCCTGTTAAGTCCGATCAACAGGGAGTCAGAACCTGTTCATCTCCATCCTTGCTGAGGGCAACAGGATTTGATAGCGAGAGCTTCCAGTCCAGCCACACCTACATAATAGCTATGTGACTTCACCTCCGGGAGTCTCGGTTTTCCTCATCTGCAGAATGGATATAACACTTTCCTGCCAGGGTTGGTGTGAAATAAAGCAAATGGGGAAAAGATGTATCTGAAACATTGGTGCATAGTTCACCAAGAGTGATTCTGTTTCTCTCCTGAAAGCATATATTTAATCTGTGGTCACGGTGTATCTTGTTTTATTTTATAGTTGCCAGAGGGGAGCATGTCAAGGAAGAAGAAAAGATAACATGGAAATTAAATGCCTGGACTCTGGAGTCACTCAGACATAGGTGTGCATCATGCCACGTGCCACATACTAGCTGTGTGACCTCAGGCATACTCTGCCCTGAGGCTGAGTGTCCTTCGCAATGAATGGGATGTACTGTCACTGTTTCGTGGAGGCAAGGATTCAGGTGGATCAAACTATCCCTTAGTCTACCCCCTACCACCAAGGAGGTGCTCCATAAATGCTAGCTATTGCTATTTTTTATTTTCAAAAAACAAACACATCACATAGACAGGTTATACCATGTATTAGTAACTGTACAAGGTTCTTTATTTATCCTGGACAGTTTTCATTGTTTTTTCCTGGCCAAGACTGAGAAGAGAGTGCCACATCATATAACAGGACAGTCGTTTTCAAAGTGGATTATGCACAGAAGGTGCCAGGGACCACACGCTCCTCACAGAGAGAACCTGAGGCAATAGGTTTAGAAGTGAGGTCTGGGGATTCGCATTTCCTAACAAGCTTCCCAGAAATGCTGATGCAGGTGGACCAAAGTTTGAACTTGACCTTAGCATGCTGCTTTGCCATGGTCACACACTTCCTTACCCAGGAGGATGCTCGCCACCAACCAGGCTGCCTCATGAGTGATGTTCCATTGGCTAGAAAGGGCCAGGGTGGGAGACTACACAGAGATGGGGGATGAGCCTAATGGGGCCCACAAGCCCTGAAGATGTTTGACTCACCTGTGATGCTTGACCTTAGCTGGTCCCTGCCTCCTACTAGACATCTCTTCATCTTGCATGCCGTCTGCTGGCATCACTCCTAATGAACTTGCTCAGATGAAGGAGTCTGACAGTCTAACCTTTGAAACTTCCTGAAACCCTCTTCCCATCCTACCTCTAGTCCCCACGTTGGCTGGAGAATTTCCACTACAGATGCTTCTGGCTGAGGCTGACAGTTACAATCAACCAAACCCTCTCCACCCTATGATTCAGAAAAGGGTAGCTAATTATTTAGTCTTCAAAAAGGAAAATCTGAGGGCAATTTAATAATGGGCTGCAAACATATGAAGGGTTATTAGCAGGAAGCTGGTGACCACCTGTTTCCCCTCTCTGCTGGGGCTAGGAAGAACAGAGATGAAATTTAACTGCAAAAATAGAAGAGAGTGCCAGGGTAGGCGTAAGCATTGATGGCACCCATGTGGTTACAAGGGGCAGCACACAAAATCTGCTTTCCTGGGATTTATGACAAGGAAAGAAGCTTTAGCTCTGATGTGTTGTCTCCTCCAGAGGCAGGCTGCAGGGCCTGATGCTGTGAACAGCTTCAAGACAGGGATTTTGTCTTAGTCTGCATCCCCAGCACCTTGTGTACTATAAACCAGCACTTCTCAATGCATGGTCCCTGGCCAGCAACAGTAGCATCGCCTGGCACTTTGCCAGAAATTCAGAATCCCAGGCCCCACCCACAGCAAGATCAAGGAACCTCTGGGAGTTTCTGATGCTGGCTAAATTTACTGTGCATTCCACTCAGGGAATCATGTTCAATGCAAGTTGCAGATTCAGTAAATCTGGAGCATGGCCTGAGATTCTGTATGTCTAACAAGCTATAGATGATGCCAGCACTGCTAGTGCCCCAGAGTAGCAACGATCTAGATTAGATGGTGTTTGCCCCTGCATATGCCTAAGGCAGGGGTCCTCAAACTACGGCTCGCAGGCCACATGCATTGGTGTGAATTGTATTTGTTCCCATTTTGTTTTTTACTTCAAAATAAGATATGTGCAGTGTGCACAGGAATTTGTTCATAGTTATTTTTTTAAACTATAGTCCAGCCCTCCAATGGTCTGAGGGACAGTGAATTGACCCCCTGTTTATAAAGTTTGAGGACCCCTGGCCTAAGGGCTCAGCCCACTGCTAAAGGAAGCTTTAAAAGGCTCAGACAACAGATGGACCCAGTCCCAAGGCAGAGGGGACACAGGAGAAAGAATGTGGAGTGTCAGAGACCAATTTCAAAGAGGGACTCTGCTACTAACCTGCTTTGCGAGCCTCAGTTTCTTCATCTGTAGATGGGCCTGTACTTGCCAGGTGGTTGGGGTGCAGATGGAATGAAGGAGTTGGAACCACCTGGAATAGCGTTTGGCACATGGTCCCCCCGAGCTGTGTAATTTCTGGTAATTATTAAGGATCAGTTTCCAGGTGATGGTGCCAGCACCTCTAATGATTGTGGTACCCATCAATCACGCATGACAACGTGTTCTTTTTTCCCTCCCTCTGCCTTGATCAACTGCCTGCCTTCTAGACCTTGTGTATGGCGGAAGAGGCAAGGTACCCACCAGAATCCCTCTTCCATCCTCCTATGGACATAGCATTGTGATGGGGACGTGGCTGCCAGGCCATTAGAGAATCCATGTGATTCATTGACTGATTGATGCTCCTGACTCTCAGAACAATCTGGATTCAGGAGCTTAAGCCATGCTCTGGTTCTCTGCATCTCCACTTCTCATTTTTTCTTCAGTCTCTCTACACGATTGCTTAAACTGCATTCTCAGCCCAGGTACCTTCTCTGTACTCCAGGACATCATATGTAATATGCCTTTCCTTCTCCACCTGCATGTTTAAGAACAGAGGTTTTCAAACTGTGGCTCAGTCCAGCCTCCCACCTGTTTTTGTAAACACAGTTTTATTGGAACTCACTTGTTCTATAGCAGCTTTCATGTGGCAATGGCAGGGTTGAAAGCTGTGACAGAAGCTGTATGGTTTGCCTAAAACATTTACTATCTGGCCCTTTACAGAAAAAAAGTCTCACCCCTTTCTAAGATGCATAACAAATTTTGAATTCCTAAACCAGATCCCTGACCTTCCCCTGACCCCCAAAACCTCCTCTCCCTCTGTCTTCCCTCTTCAAGTTGTTTAAGTCAGAACCTTTGGAATCATCCTTGAAATAAAAAACATATATATGAGGGCTGTCTGGAAAGTATCCAGCTGTTGTTTTCATGTTTTCCATATTACGTGGCTGGATACTTTCCAGACAACCCTTGTGTATATATCATGTACCCTACATCCAACCAGAAGAGCCCTGTTAAAACCTGTTCTCTTTACTTTCAAAATAAACCCTGAAATCTGACCATTTCTCATCACTTTTGCTCTTGTTGAGGTGCCATCAAGTCTCTCTCCCCTGAATTATTTCTTAGCTTCCTAACTGGGCTCCCCATTTCCTCTGTAAACCATCCTGACCTGATACAGTTGTAAAAACATAATCAAGGTGGGGTATGGTAGCTCACACCTGTAATCCCAGCACTTAAGGAGGAAGAGGCCGAAGGATTGCCTCAAGTCGGGAGTTCGAGACCAGCTTGGACAGCATGGCAAGACACCCATCTTCAAGAAAAAAATGTAAAAAATTAGGTGGACCTGGTGGCACACACCTGGAATCCCAGCTACTCAAGAGGCTGAGGTAGGAGGATTGCTTGAAACCAGGAGTTTGAGGTTGCTGTGAGCTATGATCATGCTACTTCATTCCAGCCTGGGTGACAGAGTGAGATTCTGTCTTAAAAAATAAAAAGTCTGATCATGTCAGTTCTTTGGTCAACTGCCACCCCAGTCAATTGCCATCTCTTATAGTAAAAGTGAAAAAGGTCCTACATGATCTGACCCCATAGTATTCACCTCTTTGTCTTCATCTTTCCTACCCTCCCCTCATTCCACTCTAGCCACACTAGCTTTCTCACTGTTCTTGAGCACCGGGGGAGCTGGGAGTGGTGGCTCATGCTTGTAATCCTAGCACTCTGGGAGGCCTAGGGGGTGGATTGCCTGAGCTCAGGAGTTCGAGACCAGCCTGAGCAAGTGTAAGACCCTATCTCTAATAACAGCCAGGTGTTAGGGTGGGTGCCTATATTCCTAGCTACTCAGGAAGCTGAGGCCAGAGGATCACTTGAGCCCAAGAGTTTGAGGTTACTGTGAGCTATGATGCCATAGCATTCTACCCAGGGCTGCAGAGTTAGCAAAAAAAAAAAAAATTGATCCTTCCCTTCCCTGCTTGACTTTCAGATGAGACCACAACCCCAACCAATATCCTGTGAGAGACCCTGAAGCAGAAGACCCAGCAAAGCCATGCCTAGGCCCCTGACCCGTAGAAACTGTATAATAATAAATGCATGTTCTTTTAAGCAGCTAAGTATAATTTGTTAAACAGCATTAGATAATACTTCACCTTCTCAATATGATCTTCCTTGTCTTTTCTCTTTAAAATAGCAAACTTTATTCTCTCTGCCAGGAACTCCTAGCCCCCCTTCTCTGTTTAATTATTCTACATAATGTATATCAGCATGTGACATATCTTATACTTTTAATGTTTTTTGGTGGTCTGTCTCCCCAACTAGAAGTAAGCTCAGTCAGCACAGGGGTTTTCTGTCTGTTACTTTCACAGCTGTACCCTAGTATCCAGCACAGTGCCCAGCATGTAAAAGGCACTCAATAATGTCATTGAATAAATGGATGAATGAGTTCTGCTGACGGTGTTCCTCCACATAAGTGGACAGGGCCCTAGTAGATGCCAACTTTATATTTTCTCAGCATGGCAATCCCTGCAAGAAAAGAGATTTTTGCAGACATCTGGATTTGTCAATCCAGCAAAGTCCCAACCCTTGGGTCTTGTTTCTTCTTGTTAAGGGAAATGTGGGAAAATCTCCTAAATAGAGCCTGAGACTTTCTGACTTCTCAAGGGCAGCAGATGAGTTTTAACACTCTTTCCATTGTTCTCAAGCAAGGTTCAACAAGCCCTATGGACTATTTCAGGAAAGATCTTCCGTCTGTGTGGTGAAGAAGAATTTGGCATTGTCTAAAGGCCATTGCTCCACACAGACTTGAATGCAAATGTTCACAACAGCATTATGCATAGTTGCCAGCAAGTGGAAGCAACCCAAAAGTCCACTGGTACATGAACAGATAAAAGGGGGCGGGTTCAAACCCGGCCTCGGCTGAACTGCAAAACAGAAAAATAGCCAGGCATTGTGGCGGGCGCCTGCAGTCCCAGCTACTTGGGAGGCTGAGGCAAGAGAATCGCCTAAGCCCAGGAGTTGGAGGTTGCCGTGAGCTGTGACGTCACCGCACTCTACTGAGGGCAATAGAGTGAGACTCTGTCTCAAAAAAAAAAAAAAAAAATCTGCTACAGCCATACAATGGACTACTTTTCTGCAACAAAAAGGAATGAACTATTGATACATGCTGCAACATGTATCAATATGCTAAGTGAAAGAAGCCTGACTAATAAGACCACATATTGTATGACTCCATTTATATGTAATAATCCCGAAAGGGAAAATACATAGAGACAGAAAGTGCTACAGATTAGTGCTTTCTGGGGCAGAGGGTGGGAATGGGGATTGAGGGCAGATAGACACAAAAGATTTTGGGGCCAGGGAGTGATGAAAATGTTCTAAAACTGTATTGTGGTGATGGTTGCATGACTCTGTGAATCACTAGAAGTTATTAAATTGTACAGTTAATATGGGTGAGTTTTAGGGTATGTAAATTACACATGAACAAAGCTGTTTTAGAAAAGAAAAGAAAAAGCTCTTGCTAAGAGTTTTTTTGGTTCTATGTCTAACGGATCTTCTGTCTCTAACAAATTGTCTCTGAGAATGGTGCTTCCTCACTTCCTTAGCTGTATTTCTATGAAAGATCAATGAAAAGCTTTCATCAATGGCCCAAATAATATAAATGAAGTTTATAAATAAATTAATTAATACTTCCAAATGGCCTGATTTCTGCCCTGCAGAAGGCAGTAAAAGGGGTCATAATCTTCTGACCATTTGAAATGGTTTTCTGGCAAGTTTACCGAATCTCTATTGTGTGACCTCATCACTGAGTGAACTGCACCAGGTTAAGGGATCACTGCACATTATAGCATTTGACAAATGCCACGTTCATATAGGGAACAGCAACAGTGAAAGTAAAATCTTGCAGGGTGACTACAGGGGATTGAGGAAGAATGAAATACTCTGATTAGTTTGTCTCAATGTGACCTGCAATTTGCATTTCAATGCAATCAAAGGAGGATGGAGGTAGCTTGGACCTTGGTAGCCTCTAAAGCACCACCCTGGACCAAGGTCAGGTGTAAGGGAGGATATAGCACTGTGATTAGCCCAGGCTGGGTCACATCCCATGCCTGTGGAGGATGGGGTAGTGCACCAGGATTGGCAGCCCCACTAGAAACATATGGAAAAAGAGAAGGACAGTTCCCACAAAGGAAACAAGAAGACAGAAACACCAGGTAGCTTATATTATTCCCACCTGTGGAAAAATCATAATGAGCCCAGATGCCCTGTGGTTAAGGGCAGTCAGTGCTGTAAGTGACAGTTTAACACATGCTCACAGGGAGTTATATCCAGGCCTCTTGTTAAAGCTAGTAGCCCCATGTACATCCAAGTCCTCGCTTTATGCAAGGGGACTTGATTCTGGGTAATCCGCATAGTAGGCAGCTCGGCACTGAGTCCCTTCCTCTTCTCACCCTTTGCTAATGCAAGACTGGCCACAGGAAACCAGCAGGCCTCTGTGCCAAATGAAAACATGAGGCCTCTTATTCAAAATTATTAAGAACTGCAAGATGGTGGCAGTGGTGCATCAAACCAATCATAGGGTCCCTCTGAGCACTGGATCTGTGCCACTACCCAGGTTACACGCTTGTGTCACCAGTCCTGTCCTCAGTACATAAATTTCTTCTTCCTTGTCCCACTAGAGGACTTTAGTACCTCCTCCCTTTCTCCTTCGAGTCACCCCTGCACCCTCTCTTCCTTCAGTGTCACCCTCCTCCCTTTAATCCAGAATTGAAAACTAAAATACGAAACAAACAAAAAAAATGATCAAAATAACCACTTCCCTCTGCAAACTCAAATCCAAGTATCGCAGAAGGTGGAGAACCCTTGTGAGGCAGGAGAGATTCACTCTTTTAAGAGCTTATCCGTAAAGTGTGTTTCACAGTGTTTACCCTTATCTTTGCTGAGAAATAGCCCCAGTATTCTTTGTGGGACTTGACTTAAAGACAATGAAGAGAGAGGTTTCTGAGATGGAGCTCCAATCACCAGGGTTGTTGCCGCTTGATAGTGTTTAATAGTAATAAGTATGTCTTTTTACTGAACCCTAAAAACTGTATATGCATGTATACCTTGCTGTCTTCACACGAAGCCAGGCACAGAAGCAGAAAGAACTACTTATTGTGTTTTTCAAGAAAAAAAATTTGATGTCAAGAAATATTTAGAAAATCATTCTATTTTTGGCTTTCAGAGGAGGCCAGGGTGCAACTTTCTTTGGTTGTCCCAAATCTGGGTTCATCTGACACCAGCTTTCTCCACCATGCCACCTAAGTTAGACCCCACTGAGATCAAAGTCATGTTCCTGAGGTGCACCGATGGCAAAGTCAGTACCACATCTGCCCTGGCCCCCGAGATTGGCACCGTGGATCTGTCTCCAGAAAAAGTTGGTGATGACGGTGAAACTGACTATTAGGAACAGACAGACCCAGGTTAAAGTGGTACCTTCTGCCTCCGCCTTGATCATCAAAGCCCTCAAGGAACCACCAAGAGACAGAAAGAAACAGAAAAACAGTAAACACGACAGAAATATCACCTTTGATGAGACTGTCAACATTGCCAGAAAGATGTGGCACCAATCTGTAGCTAGAGAACTCTCTGGAACCATTAAAGAGATCCTGGGGACTGCCCGGTCTGTGGGCTGCGATATGGTTGGCCACCACCCTCATGATGTCATAGATGTCATCAGCAGTGGTGCTAGTTAAAAAGTATAAAGGACAATATTTCAATAAAGGATCATTTGACATCCCCCCTCAAAGAAAACCATTCTAAGTCACACAACTAATAAGTGGCAGCGCTAGGATTTGAATCCAGATCTGATAGAGGGCAGACACCTGAACACTCCATTTCTAACCCCACAGGGTCCTAGAGACTGGACATAGGTCAAATGGAGACCTTATTATCTCAAGCTGCATTTTTATGCCTTTTGCAATGCTCAAATCCTGGTAAGATTGATCAACCTCAAAGGTTATCATGAGAAAAAAGATAAGCCAACCAATGTGCTTTTGGTGGAAGTTAATGTCAAACCCTACCTGAATACCCATTGTTCTAGATAACTGGGGGCTCAGAGCTGAGATCACTGAAGCTCCAGCTGCTAATCTTACTGAATAAACCAAATAGGTGATGAGTAGAAATGGATACGTGCAAACCATGGGTGGGAGATTGGGATGCCAGAGAAGAGAATGCACTAAAATAGTGGAGACTTTCCCAGCTCTTCCTGAAACACTGCTTGGATCATTTATTCCACAAAGTGCATTGAGCATGAATTTCTATGAGCCAGCACCATCCTGGGTGTGAGCTCAGAAGCTTCTGCACCCCCATTGCTCAGCATTCAAGACTGACCTCTCTTGTAGAGGGAATGCAGACAACCTATGGAAACCTGGAGAAGGGGTAGGATCATACTGGGGAGAGGTGACTTAAAAGAACGGTGCCAGGCATTGAGAAGGGGGAAGTGTCTGTTGACTGCCATACCCTGAGTCGTATTAACAGTGACTCCTCTTTGCAGCTGGGTGACTTCACTGGGGGACCACGTTTTGCCTCCATGACCACTAGACCTCCCTGATGAGGGATAAGGTTTCCCACTGCAGTCTCAGAAAGGATGGCATCCAACGCCGAAGGGTGCATTTGGGGTAAGTTCAGCCAATAACTCTAGGACTTTCCCCTAGATCTGGGATGACCCAGGGACAGAAAGACTGTTCCTGCCCTCAGCCCCATCCTTCTGGAAAGAAAATGCTGCAGTGAGTAACCAAGTAATTACTGAGTGAGGCCAGTCTCAATCCCAAGTCCTCCGTCAAGCTGTTGGTTCAGCCAGCTGCTCAGAAAGAGCCACCTTCCCCTGCCCCCCATTCAAGTCTTGCAGGGGATCCTCATTAGGGACATCTGAGCCTCCTACTAAGTGTCCCCTGCCGCCAGTCTTATAAGGCTCAGACCCTTTCTTGTCTCAGAAAGATCATCTTCACTTGTTCGATATAATTATGTGAACCTGAAGTGCCCTGGAGCAATCTTGTCACTTACAGACTATGATTCAGTTGTGGGAGATGAGCGAGGTTCTTAGTTTCATGATTCTTCTCATCTGGTCTGAAATGGCCTTCCTGCTTCAAGAAACTTGTCCATTAGAAATAACTCAATCTCCTCTTATTTGAAACGGTCTTTTTCTAGGAAATAGAACTAACAGGACTCTGCCTCAGCTCAAGGGGTGTCCCCTTCCTGAGATGGAGGAAAGGAACATGTAAGAACCCCAGTGGCGGGGGGCACCTGTGGCTCAGCGAGTAGGACACCGGCCCCGTATACCGAGGGTGGCAGTTTCAAACCCAACCTCTGCCAAAGTGCAACAAAAAAAATAACCAAGCATTTTGGCGGGGGTGCCTATAGTCCCAGCTACTTAGGAGGCTGAGGCAAGAGAATTGCCTAAGCACTAGAGCTGGAGGTTGCTGTGAGCTGTGACGCCATATCACTCTACTGAGGTTGACAAAGTGAGACTCTGTCTCTGAAAAAAAAGAAAAAAGAATCCCAGTGGCATTCTGGAAAGACTGCTGAGTCTGCGGGACCTTGGTGTGGGGGTGGGGGTCCTCATCCACTGCCCTGGACTGGGACGAAAATGGAGGTTGATGCTGCACTTGCACCGGCCCTGAATTTTGCATCCTAGGTGCTTCCCTTGCCTTGAACCCTGCTTTGATTCACTGCCAGCTTCTGCTCTTCTGCTTTCCACTGAGGAGCTGCATGTCTACAGTGGTCTGTGATGGGTCAGTTACTGGATTTCATGCTGGAATCTGTGCCCAGTGATAGTGGGTCCTGTTCCCATCTCCATATGCACGCTCCTGTGGTTGTTTTTCGGGGGAGGAGCTGTAAACTCTTAGAGGTGTGGAAGTTCTGCACCTCAAGTTCACCTCCCCTCTAGGTCTTCCCCTGCTCTTTGTTACTCTACCATCCTCATGCCACTTTGCCTGTGGTGCTGCACCAAAGCAGATTTCTCCAGGAGACCTGCAATCTCACAGAAAGGGGAACACCATCCACGATTCTCTCAACTCCCCCCCCAAACCTCTCTGGAGAGTTCTACAATGCGTTGCTTTTGCTGTTTCTCCAGGAAGCAGGGAGTGAGGGCTCTGAGCCTAGCTCTGACCTCTTGTCCTCTTTCCTAGTTCTCCTTCTTCTAGTCCAATAGATGGTTTACCTCCCCATTATGTCTTGGAGGAAGCCCCTTTTATCATTGCCTCCTGTTTTCTTCTTGTGCTTCCTTTAGTTCCCAAAGTATGGTCTCCAGAACAGCACCATCCACGTCTCCTGGGAACTTATAAAAAGCGTTAATTCTTAGCACCCTACCCAAACCTTCTGAACCAGATACTCTGGGGTAGACCCCAGTGATCTATGTTTCCAGGAGGTTCTGATGCATACTCAAGTCTGGGAACCACTGTTGTAGGGTATAAACCAATCCTTGCTGCCTTAGAATCACCTGTGGTGCTTTTAAAAATTACTGATGTCTCAGCTCCGCTGCAGACTAATTCAATCAGAGGCCCATGAAGAAGCCAGTCAAATATCAGTCTAGCCAGGTCTAGATCAAAAAAATTATCCAGCTGAACCATAGGCACATAAGCAATAATAAATGGGTACTGTTTGAGGCAACTAAGTTTGGGGGTAGTTTGTTATGCAGCAATAGCCGATACACAGCATCTCTATGAGGTTCTGTTGGTACATTGATTGATCTCCCTATGTCCTCAAACTCAGCTCTCAGTTCTGTTTCATGGGGGCTCTGCAGCTAGCTGTTTTAGCCACTGGGAATATATCCTGGCATAGCTCCCCAAGCCAGACCTTCCCACTGACCCTGCTGTAGACCACCAGAAAAGAGAACAAGTGAGGAGCAGAAAGAAGTTCTAAATCATGGCTGGCCAATAGAAACATAATATGAGCCACATAATTAATTTTACATTCTTTAGTAGCTACATTTTTGAAAGGGGCAAAAAGAAACGGTAAAGTTAATTTTAATAATATATACCATGTGTATTTTATTTTATTATATATTTACTTTATTCCAGTACATCCAAAATATTGTCATTTCAACACATGGCCCTAGGCATATTGCAAGTGTTGACAACCCACCTGCAGCTACCATTCTGGACAAAGCAGCTTACATAAGCCTCTTCTAGAGCAATGGTGACAGCAGGTGTGAATACGACAGAGGAGCAAGAGGAGATGAGCCTCTCGCCATGTCAACCAAATCTTGACCCAAGAACAATTATACCCACCAAGCTGCCAGTGGTAAGACATCTGCCAGTATTGTCATCTTGCCTTATACCTCTTCCCATGCTGCCTGACTCGGCTCAGATGCCAGAACCTCTGTGAAGCCTTTCTTGAATGCCCATAGCACTAACTTCAGAATTCTAAAACAATTCTAAATAGCCTATCCCAATAACAGCTACCATTTGTTGAGCACTTACTATACGGCAGGCACTGGGCTGAGAACTTCACTTGAATTATACCATTGGATTCTTCATGCAAAATACACCGCGATAGGAATTATTATCCAAATTAACAGAGGAGGAAACAGGCCTGGCATGGCAGCTCACACCTGTAATCCTAGCACTCTAGGGGGCCAAGGCA
The DNA here is from genome assembly GCA_963574655.1 of Perodicticus potto. NCBI lineage: Eukaryota > Metazoa > Chordata > Mammalia > Primates > Lorisidae > Perodicticus > Perodicticus potto. Next base: position 24,825 of record CAUYRH010032670.1, on the reverse strand, counting down.
GTGGATAGTTTGAGCTCACTATTTCAAGACGAGCCTGAGCAAAAAGTGAGACCCTGTCTCTACTAAAAACAATAGAAAAACTGAGGCAAGAGGATCACTTGAGCCCAAGAGTTGGAGGTTGCTGTGAGCTTTTATGCCATGGCACTCTACCCACGGTGACAGATTGAGACTCTGTCTCAAAAAAGGAAAAGAACAGAAAAGAAAAACCCAAGGCAAAAACTGAGGCTCAGAGAGGTAAATGGGCTTCCCCAGGCTCACTCATCTAGTAAATAGAGGAGCCAGGACCAGAATTCATGGTTGCCTAGCTCTGGAACCCAAGCTTTTAATGCCTGGCCTGTTGCCAATCAAAGTGTGGTCCTTGGGCCAGCAGCATCAACACTGCCTGAAAACTTAGGAAAAATGCAGAGTCTCTGGCCATATCTCAAATCTGTGGAATCAGAATCTGCATTTTTACAAGATCCCAGGTGGTTCATGGGAATATTAAATTACAAGAGGGTCTATCCAAGGCCACCTGTGTTTTAGTTACTTGTATATCTATGTGTGTCTCACCTGTAGGCTACCAGCCCTTCAAGGGCGAGGACTATACTTTTTTAGCTGTTTCCTGAACACCTACTGCAGAGCTTGGCATAGTAGGTGCTGGGATCAGTTACATGCTCAAGTTCTTCTCATCCCACCCATTCACCCTTTGAAGTTTGTATAAATTAGCCCACTTCTTTTTTCTTTTTCTTTAAATCCTGCCTGGGGGGAAGAACAAGAATATGCCGTGCATGACTAATTTAAAAACATCTGCTTGTGTCCTCAACAATAGACTCTTCCACTTAAAAGTGCAAGGCCCGACAATGCCCAGACATTCCTGGTACCTAAAATGAACTACACCCACTGCAGAGCTAACCTGTGGCATCATAGCTCACAGCAACCTCAAACTCTTGGGCTCAAGTGATTCACTTGCCTCAGCCTCCCAAGTAGCTGGGACTACAGGCGACTGCCACAACATCCCGCTATTTTTAGAGGCAGGGTCTCCCTCTAGGTCAGGCTAGTCTCGAATTCATAAGCTCAGGCAATCCACCCGCCTTGGCCTCCCAGAGTGATGGGATGACAGGTGTGAACCACAGTGCACCGCCCGATTATGCTATTTTAGAAAGTGTGAATTTTTTTTTTTTTTTGGACTGGGCCCAGGTTTGAACCCACGACCTCCGGTATACAGGGGCCAGCACCACCCGGAAAGTGCAAATCTTTGAGAGCTACTCAGGAGAGGTGGTTCCAGAATTTTAAGGAGGAGCTTAGAGCTGGTTCTCCAGTAGGAAAGAGAGATCCCTACTTTAAGGCGAGGATCTTTAGTACCACATCAGGATAAGAAAATGTCAGCTGTCCATATTAAAGAATAGAAAGGCTGATGGAAACTGGGGAACAGAGATGGCTAAACACCTCAGTGCTGTTTCCATGGAGCCACCACTGCTATTCAGGTCTCGGGGGAGGAAAATACATACCCCGGGAGGGGGGGAGTTTGGAGTTCAATGTTGGTCCCAATCAAGGTAGTAGAAATTTGCATCTCAGAATATCAGAGCTGGCTGTGACACAGCAAAAGATGGGTGTTTCTGAAATATTTGCTTGAAGTTAAGTAGGGATTATCTTGGGTTGCAATTTTGCTCAATTTTTTGCCCACTCCCAAATTTCCTTAGGGAGCCAAAAGCAAGGAATAGTAGTTAACTTGGAATCCAAAACTTCTTTATTAATAATTGACCTAACAATCACCAATTAGAACTCCCTTTTAAATTTCTTCCTATATAGACGAATAAGTAAATGACCTCGCAGTCACCATCCAACCCTCACACTTTATAGAAGAGAAGGCTGAGATTTCCCAATGGAAAAGTACCTAGCCCAGGATCACATAAGGAGACCATTGGCATAGCTGGAGTGAGAACCTGCATTTCTGAGTTCTGATTCAGAGCTTGGTAGCCTGGATTCTCTTGCCAGGTGGACCAGACTTCAAGATCTAACCAATTGCAGAAAAGAATGAAATGGACTTAAGTGTAATGGAGTCTCCTAGAAATGAAAGTAACACTTCCATTGGCCAAAACAGGATCACATGACTACCTCTAACAGCAAAGGAGTCTGGGAAAGCAGGGACTGTGATGGTGGGATTGACTGGCTAAGTGACCAACCATGATCCAAAGTCCAAGGCAAGACCCTCCTACCCAGAACAAATTCAGAGTAGGCAAAGAAGTAGGGAAATAGATAATTTGCAGGTAACATCATCCAACCTAATGATGATATTATGTTCACGTGACAAAGGGAGAGCCTGATATTAAAGAGCTAAAGTGGTTCACCTAAGGTCAACATCTAATTAATGGTCAAATTAGCTGTAATGGAATACTGAATTTCAGAAAGAAAAATATGGAACTCTTCAATAAATTCATAACCACACTTTATAAACCTATTCTAATGTTGTCTAAACCATCTCAGTTAAATGATACTTGAAATTTATATATATGTTTTATTCAAAGCAACAAATCGCTTTTTTTTTTTTTTTTGATGTACCAGGTTGAGACCGTTCTTTCTCACAATGGAATCATATAGGACCATTAGGCTATAAAATTCTAGGAGGTACCATTCCCAGGGTAGCCTGTGTTGTGTTAACAGCACCCCCCAGAGGTTTGCAGAGCACAGCCTGCTCAGCCACACATATGAAATCAGGCTAAATTTAAACTTCTCTGGTCCTCGATTTCTTCATCTGCTAAGTCAGCTTGTTCTGGGAAGATTTGGAGGTCCCTGTGAGACCCTCTATAATACGGTGACAAACCATAACTATTCACACAGAAGAAGAAGAATGGACAAGAATGTAAAAGGGTCTTATGTCTCACAGGAAATGTTGCTGTTGCTTTGCAAAGTGAAGAATAGGAATGGTACTGGAATATTCCCCACAATGTAGCCTTTTGGGGGGGGGAGGGCTATAAAATGTCCTCGTCAACAATCCAGAATACTCTGGAGCTTAATTTCCTCAGGAACAAAGTTTGTCCTTACAGTAGCCTAAAAGTGTTCCCTCTTCTTCATCAGACTAACAGCCAATAGGTCACTGATCCTTGAAGGATGCTATTTATGGGCAGTGTGCCCGCTATTTGGCATGACCTTTTTTTCCCATTTCTGTCTACTCCCCGAGGGACTGGCCCTCTTATTACATTTTCCCAGCCTGGAGTTTAGCTCCACAGGCAACCTCCTGTCATTTGTTTGTCTGATGGGTATTATTTCTTCTAAGAATCTAATTAGGATCTTTTAAAGAGTTCAGCCTGGGAGCGAGGGAATTAAATATGACTCAGAATGTGTGCTGCCCAAAGTCAGGCAAAAAGTGAGACAATTATTCATTGATTTATTCATATATTTATTCAGTCCACGAGCCCTGACAAGAAACCTTCTTTCTGTGCCGAGCTATGCTAGGAGTTGAGGCACAGGATAGAAATGGAAGATCCTCCGTCTGGCAGAGGAGTTCAGCTACATGTAGGAGAGAGCCTCCACTTAAAAGGAGGTAATCAAACACATGGCACACAACGCCATATGTCCACTAGGCCCCTTTCATTTTCCTCTTTGTTTTTACTTTTATTATTATTATTTTCTTTTTTGAGATAAGTTCTCACTCTGTCACCTAGGCCTCCCCACAGCTCAATGCAGCCTCAAACTCCTGGGCTGAAGTGATCCTCCTGTCTTAGTCTCCCAAGTAGGTGGAACTACAGGTGCGCACCACCATGCCTGGTTCATTGTTTTATTTTTTGTAGAGATGGGGTCTAATTCTTGCTCGGTCTGTATTGAACTCCTGGCCTCAAGTGATCCTGCTGCCTCAGTCTCCAAGAGTGCTAAGATTACAGGCATGAGCCACCCATGTTTTTCTTTTTGGGGGTCATAGGAAGACTACATTTCACAGCTACCTTGCAGTTGGGTGAGGCCATGTAACCAATTCTGACCAACAGAGTATATCAGAAGTGACCAATGGGAAGCTTTTAACCCTCTCTTACCCTGATTTGGGAGCCAAGATCTGTCAGCCTGAGCCTCTGAGTATGAAACCGAGCCCCTCCACCCTGACCATCCTTATTTAGATGCTTAAAAGAATGAGAAATTACCTTTGTTTTCTCAAGCCACTGAAATTTAGGAATTAATTTATTACCACAGCATAATTTAGCCTCTCCTGACTAATTTAAGATCTTAACTTTCAAACCAGTTAAGCTGATGATGGTAGGTAGTCTTGGGAAGAAAAACTGTATACTTTATTTCATTTATTTGGTAAGAGTTTGCAGAGCACAGATTTCATGTGCCGGGAGTTATAAAACTGAGTATAGTCTCTGCCCTCACAGAACTCATAATCTGATAATAACGACCCAAGGCTGACATGTAGTAATTGCTCAATAAATAATACTACTATAATTGCATCTCAGGTGCAAAAAAGATTCACACATGCAATGCGCTTCCATTAACACATCCAGATTATAACAAAACCAAAACTTGTGAGGAAATAGTGCCTTGGATTGTGTTCTTTTTCTTGTTGCTATAGTTCTCCTAGAAGCATTTTACTAGCCTGTGGCAACTTAAAACAGTTATTTGCAAAACTTCAGAAAGTTGTCTTTTTATAAGGAAAGTCAAATTCAACCTCACTTCCCCAAATATTGAACTTTCAAAGAAAATCAGAGTTAGTAAGTGTAGTGCGGAATCCTGGATTTGATCTGTGAATTTCTTAGTTTTGACAAATTTACCACGGTTTTGTAAAGTGTCCCCATTAGGATAAACAGATGAAAAGCAGAGCAGAACTTGTACTATCTTTGCAACTTTTCTGTAAACCTAAAATTATTTCAAAATAAAAAGATGGGCCGGGCACGGTGGCTCATCCCTGCAATCCTAGCACTCAGGGAGGCCGAGGTGGGCAGATCGCCTGAGCTCAGGAGTTCAAGAGCAACCTGAGTAAGAGCGAGACCCCGTCTCTAAAAATAGCCCAGTGTTGTGGCAGGTGCCTGTTGTCCCAGCTACTCGGGAGGCTGAGGCAAGAGAATTGCTTGAGCCCAAGAATCTGAGGTGGCTGTGAGCTATGAAGCCACGGCACTCTACTGGGGGTGACAAAGCAAGACAAAAAACAAAACAAAACAAAATAAAAAGATAGTCAAGTATAGTGGCTGATGCCTGTAATCCCAGCACTCTGAGAGGCCGAGGTAGGAGGATCTCTTGAGAACAGGAGTTCAAGACCAGCCTGGGCAGCTACCTCTAAATTTGTTTTAAAAACTTAGCCGGGTGTAGTCCCGGCTACTAGGAGGATTGCTTGAGCCGGTGAGTTCAAGGTTACAGTGAGCTATGATCAGGCCACTGCACACCAGCCTGTACAACGGAGGGAGACCCTGTCTCTCTCTCTCTCTCTTTTTTTATGTTGTTTAAAATTCAATATTTGTGTTTTCCAGGTTCCTTCACAGACCATGTAAGTGAGGTGAATTGGTTGGTAGGATCGCCAGAAAAAAATACAGCATCACCTCCAGGCTAAGGCTGGGATGGGCACAGAGGTTGCAGGCTGACTATGATGTGGGCCTTGACATCGAGAGTCTGTCAGTCCAGCATGGAAACTGACTAGAGCCTGCGTACAGCCCAGGCCCCGGCACAGTGCCTGGAACTGAGCCCAGTTGCTGCTGGTTGGATGAGTAGACGCATGACCTCAGAGTGCCTACTGTGAGCAAGCCTCTTTCCTAGGCACTGCGGATGCAGCAGTGAACAAAACAGAGCCAAAGACTCTCTGCCGGCTTGGTGCCTGTGGCTCAAGTGGCTAAGGCGCCAGCTACAAACACCTGAGCTGGCGGGTTCAAATCCAGCCGGGCCCGCCAAACAACAATGACAACTACAACCAAAAAATAACAGGACGTTATGACAGGCACCTATAGTCCCAGCTACTTGGGAGACGGAGACAGGAGAATCACTTGAGCCCAGGAGCTGGAGGTTGCTGTGAGCTGTGACGCCACAGCACTCTACCCAGGGCGACAGCTTGAGGTTCTGTCTCAAAATAAAAAAAAACAAAAAAACTCTCCGCCCTCATTGTGCTTATTATAGACCAGTGGTGACAAGGAGGAGAGCAGTAAACATATAAACTAGCAAATACATGGGGTTTTTTGACAGTAATAAGTGCTACAGAGAAAAACGGAGCAGAGCAGGGATCTTAGGGGAAAGAGGCAAGGGGCAGTGGGGTTGGCATCTTACAGGGTAGCCAGAGGAGCTTCTCTGGGTGAGATTTAAGCTAAGACTTGTGGGAGGTGAGATGTATATAAAAGTGCGAGTGAAGGGGCCAGTGCTCTGGCGACCACAACAGAACATCCGAGTGGGTGGCAGAACCAACAGAAATTTATTTCTCATAGTTCTCAAGGCTGGAAGTCCAAGATCAATGTGTTCACAGGTTTGGTTTCTCCTAAGGCCTCTCCGTTGTTTTGTCAACGGCCACCTTCTTGCTGTGTCCTCACCTGATCTTCCCGGGCTCCTGTGTTTTCTGTGCCCTAATGTCTTCTTATGAGGACACCACTCATATCGTATTAGGGCCCACCCATATGACCTCATTTTACCTTAATTATCTCTTAAAGGCCCTATTTCCAAATATAGTCACATTCTGGGAGACTGGAGATTAGGACTTGGACATGGGAATCTGAGGGTAACACAATTCAGTTCATGACAGTGAGTGAATGAATGAACCAGTCCACTGCTTTGCTTCTGGGCAAAAGAGTGAAGGCAGACAGAGAAACACAAGAACCAAAGGAATGGGGAACAAGGGGCAAGCAGTCACGTAAGAAAAAAAGCCAGGGAGTTGACATGTGTTGTTTTTCAATTCCCTCTCGGCCAATTCTGAATGTGTTTTTCCCAGCCCTGGCTCTTAACTATTTCCGGAAATGGTTTTATTAACTGCTGGCCTGCAGCAGGATGTAAGAGAGAAAGCCCTGAATTTGGAGCCAGAAGACTAGGTTCTGCTCTGCTGGGTGACGGGGTAAGTCACTTAACCTCTCTGAGCTCCCTTTCTTATCCTATAAAATGGGGGTGAGAATCCCTGCCACATCACAGAACTGCTGAAGTTCAATGAGGTAATGGAGGGGCAGATGTGAGTTTTGTAAACAGGGAAATGTAACATAAATAAAAACATAAGGTATTATTGTGAAGCTTGCTGTGAAAACCACTGCAGACAGCTGATGACTGGGGCCCTCAGGCTATTTCACAGGGAGCTTATTCATTAAACTGCAGCCCTTGCTCTAGTGGATTCCCTCCTGCCCTTCAGGATAATCAGAGAACTGGGGAAGTCAGGGCTGGGGAAAAGAAAGGCTTAAAAAGAAAGACAGGGGAATATAGTTCACTGAAGCACAGAGCTGGTGACTCCTGCATTACCAGGGATTCTTGCTGACACTGGACACCTGCCATTGACACTGATGGGAACCGACATTATGAGCACTGCCCCACCCCCGCCCTGCCGCCGCCACACTCTATGCTAAGCCCTCCCTACACATCAACTCACTGAGGTTGGAGCTATTGTGTACCCATTTTTCAGGTGAAAAAACTGAGGCTCAGAGGAGTTAATAGGTTCCCAGGGTCCTATGGTTATTAAGAGGCTGAATTAGGCCCAAGTCTGCCAGCTACTGTCTTAATCTTCACCTATAGCCCCTCAGAATTCCTAAAAATGTCTCGAGGTATGCCTGCCACTTAGTTGGTACCAAAGATATTTAAGGACTCTAAATTCTCTTGTGGACCCCAGGTCTGGTACTTCCCAGGTAAATAATTTGAATAAGGATAGAAACTACTACCGCACCCACCTGTCAACTCTGCTGCTTGCCAAGAGTGAGTTAGGGTTGTTACTTAACTTCAGAACCTCAGTTCTCACAGTGGTAAAATGAGATGATAAAAGTCCATATCCCAAGGGCAAAACACACAGCCCCGTACCTGGTACATAGTATGTGGTCAACCTGCTAGCCGGCATTTTATGATAACAACAGCACAGTATCTATACCCTGTCCAGGGCAACTCAGAGGAGCAGAGATAAAAACACAGGCTGGCAGGATAAATTTCAAATGTTCACATCCTGCTGCTTTCAGAATTTAGGATTAAGAAAATAATTATCTCAGCAAAAAAGTGCAGTTTTCCTTTGATTAAAAAACAAGAAATCGCGTGATACATTGTGTTTCTCTTATTGTTCTGCCAGAAAGCTCAGAGCAAAATCTAATTCTTAGTAATACTAACTGCATGAATCTGTGTTTAGCCCTCCGTGATGTGAGGATGTATTTTCAAATTTCTGTTCTATCAACTTTATTGTTCCTGTAACATATAGAGTTGACTTTAAAGAAATTATTCATCCAGAGGGGAGGTAAAAATGATCAATACAGATTATATCATTGTGGTTTAAAGTAGTGCATCTGAAATCAAAGCATTACCTATTCCTTGAATTTTAGGCAAAAAAAGATAAAAGAGATTAATTTCAGATGAGATCGGGCATGTTCAGGGTGGTATGACTGTATACAGAGATTAATTTAAAAGTGAAATCGGTTCACATGAAACTTTTAGGAGGAAAAAAAATTGTGAATCCTCTCCAGAGCTGCCCAGTCCTGTTTGCAAGCAAAGGGACTTCATTGCTAGGTCCTCCGGGCCCTACCCAGCTGCCACTTAGTTTTTTTTGAGTCCCAGCTAGCAGAACAGAGGCCTGCCTCGTTTTCCCATGCCAGAGGGATTTCCTGTTTATCTTTCCAGATCATGTGTCCACACGCATGAGATGTGAATCCGGGGCAGAAGCCAAGATGACAAGAGCTATTTCTGTAAGCCGATGGGATGTTAAACATGCAGGGAGTGAAGGGAGTTTACATTTAAAGTCAGTTTCAGGCATGTTCCCATTGTCTGGGCTTTCCAGAAAACGTAACTCTGTGTGTGTGCGCGCGCGTGTGTGCTTATATCCAAATACGATATTCTCTCTGAATGCTGTAGACTGTTCAAGGGTTTTCATTTTGGTGCTTGTGTAATGGCCAAAAGAGTGAAACAACATAACCAATGGGAACTGATAAATGATACATGCCTGAGAAGGGGAAGAATTGCAGGCATTACCCAGGAAGGACACAATCGCTTCAGAAAAGTTTGGCAGTGTCTAATCTAGCAACGCTGAACACACACCTGGCCTGGAGCTTCTCCTGCTCTCTTACAATAAAACACAAAGTTTTATAGACCACATTGGGGTTTCTCGATCAGGCGCTGTGACATGTGAGGTCAGATCAGATTTGGGTTGCCAGGCCGCCCTATGCATTGCTGGGTGTTCAGCAGTGTCCCTGGCCTCTACCTGCTAAATGCCAGTAGCAATCCCTCTGCAAGTTGTGACAACCTAAAATGCATCCAGCTATCGCCAAAATGTCATTATGTGCCACAACACGGATGAACATCGCAAACAGTGGTTAGCCAAAGAGACACACGCACACAGAGTACATACGAGGGCCCTCTGAGTAGCTGAGACTACAGGTGCCCACCACAACGCCCGGCTATTTTTAGAGGCGGGTCCTCTTGCTCAGGCTGGTCTTGAACCCGTGAGCTCAGACCATCCACCCGCCTTGACCTCCCAGAATGCTAGGATTACAGGCATGAGGCACCGTGCCCGGCCTTCCTCATGTGTTTTTCATACTGCAAAAGTTCATTGTGCCGTGCACTTTACCATAATCATGTTATAACTCAAGAAGAGGTTTTTAAAATGAAGCGTATCTCGATGGCTTGAGTAGAAAGATCTCCTATACATATGGCAAAGGAAGAAAAAGCAAACTGAAGGATACGAATATCACGACTCCCTTAGTGTTTGTAAAGGATGTGCAGGAACAGAGTGGCCTCGCACTGCTTGCTGATGGGGGTATAAATCGTTCAGCACCACAGAGAGCCCTGACTCGTGAATAAATGCAGTTGTTCAGACCCTGCCATTCGGCTCTTCTAGCCCCTGGGAATGTACCATAAAGAAACTCCTGCCCTTGGAGCAAGGGTACATGTACAGGATGCTCACTACAGTGCTGCTGGAATATCCAGCTGAAGCTCAGAGAGATTAAGTAACTCGCTAAAGATCACACAGTGCGTGAATAGAAAAGCCAGGAGCCAATCCCAGGTCCATTTCCACTCGGAGCTGGAGCTCCCAAGGGCCTTGCTAAGGGACTGCTACCACCAATTCCTGCTGTAGGGATGGCTGGGAGGGGTGGTCCAGCCAGAAACTGTAACCCAGCAGGCTCAGATGGCTTCCCAAGGACTTCCATCAGTGCTCCTCTTCCCCAATGCAGAGTCCTCAGGTACCGGGAGGTGGAGCCTCCCTAGTCCATGCAGGTCATCCTCCTGGGTATGGACCGCCTTCCTGAATCCTCATGGCATGCTGGGGCACCCCCTTATTCTGCTATCCCTTAGTCTTGCCAACCCTTTGCGCCCCAAGAGGTTGAAGATCGCACTTCTCTCCAGTCTGAGTTCACATCTGGCTGAGGGAGGGGAGCTTTCCAGCCCCAGGGTGGGAAGGGCGGTGGAAGCCTGCTCAGCGACCTCTGAAACCAGACTGTGTATACTGATATACTTCGGCTCCCCCAAAAGCAGACCCTGAAACAGGGATTGGAGCATCAGTAGCTTATTCCAGCGGTGATCCTAGGAAACACTGGAGGAAGTAGCGAGGGAGAGATGGGGGAAGGATGGCAGTCAAGGAAAGCTGTGCCACCAGCAAGTTCCTGCCGTGGGGACTCTGGGAGCCAGAGCAAAGTGCGCATGCTAGAGGTATCTCATGAGGCATTTATATACCCGTTCTCCCCATGGCTGTGGTTGGTTAAGAGCTGCTCCCTGAGGCTCTAACCCTCCAGCATTTCTTTCTTGTCCTGCAGTGGGTGCAAGAGTCCCAGGGCCGGAGCTATAGGTGTCCACAGTGGGTCGCCTTCAGCACCAGGAGGTGAGTGCAGCATTGTTACCCAGGCTAGGGGTGACCTGTGCCATCAGCTGTGTCTGTCTCCTTCCCAGCCTCGAATTATATCACTAATTGTTCTCCTTTCCTTGACTCCTCCCTAGGAGGTACCAGTCTTGGGAAATGAGGGGCAAAGGAAAAAACTCTGCCCTCCTGTGACTGTGGGTTAACCCCGAATCCCTCCCTTACCCCACCACCCAGAGGGAGACTAACAGTGACAGCAGGCTCAGGCTTGACAGAGCCAAGCTCTTGTAGGAGGAAACAAGGGTGCCTCCCGCCTTTGGGAAGGGAAAAGCCAGGAGTTGATTGAAGTGATCAAAGGCAGCTTGATCCGACACTTTCCGAAGGAGAGATTAAATGAACCCAGAAACTCTGTCCCTGGGCTGCAAAGAAAAGTCATCCACAGGGATGAACACACCCTGGAAACTCTTGCAGGAGTCTGAGCTGTCCCCTGCTTTCTTTCCTCCTGATTTTGGATCATCCACCAACAAAGGCAAATTCCTTCCCATAATGAAGGTGATGATAATAATTGTAACAATGAAAGCAGCAGCCCTCACTTGCGAATGTCACTTTGGTAATGTCTTTATATCTAGCAACTCCTCTCGTCTTCCCAAGAAGCTGAAAAAGGAGGTTCTTATGGTTTGCCCTATTTTACCAATGAAGAAATTGAGGCTCACAGAAGGGGGGTCGGGGTCACAAACTCAAATATGCACAGAGGTGGGTGGGCAGGCCAGATAAACGGGTGACTGAATTGGGTGGATATCACACATTGATTATGATTATCAAGAACTCTGTAAACTGGAGATAGGGCGCTCACGCCCCATTTAAAGTGCAGCCCTTCCTTAGACCCAGCCCCACTACTGCACATGGGAAACTGGGCCCAGCATGGCCAATCTTATTTTTTAAGGGAAGATAGAGATTTGGATTTGAATGTGGTATCTTCCCATTTTTATAAGCAGATGAATCAATTAGAATGAAGTCCCCCCTCCTAATAACCAAACAACCTCTTTATAACAAAATAACAGGGCTAACTGAACTAAAATCATTTCTTTCACAAATTAAAAAAGGACATTGGTGGCCGGGCACAGTAGCTCACGCCTGTAATCCTAGCAGTCTGGGAGGCCGAAACAGATGGACTGCTTGAGCTCACGAGTTGGAGACCAGCCTGAGCAAAAGCAAGACCCCTGTCTCTACTAAAAACAGAAAAACTGAGGCAAGGAGATTACTTGAAACTGAGTTGGAGGTTGCTGTGAACTACGTTGCCACAGCACTCTACCCAGGGTGACAGCTTGAGACTCTCTCTCAAAAAAAAAAAGAAAAGTAAAGGCATTAGTGATAAATAATCAATTCAGGGCTGGGATGAAGTCTCTGTGGTGTTATCAGGAATACAAGCTGTATCTTCCTGTTAGCCATTGTCAGTTCATCATTTTCACTGTCAAGTTTACCTCATGGATCAAGATGGCTGCTGGTGCTCCAGTCATCTTGCCAAGTGGAAAAATGAGCAACAGCCTGAGCAGATTATTTGATTTTTCTCCCCTCTACATCTTAATTTATTTATATTGCCTACAGGGCAATTGAATCTACAGGTCTTGGACTAAAACTAGGGAGAAAAATGAAGCCAAACTTCATATTAGCCTTTTAGTATAGAGTTCTGCCTCACCCACAGATTGTTGATAGGAACTAATTGGATTCTTATATCTATGAATGTGGGATGAATCTCTCCTCAGCGAAAAGTCATGGATTGAGTTTAAGAGTAACTTTTTAAAGATAGATTGAATAACTTTATTATGGTATTTTGCAGCTCCTCCAGTCAACAAATGGTCTCAGCCAGGCGAGGTGGCTCACGCCTGTAATCCTAGCACTCTGGGAAGCCAAGGAAGGTAGATTGCTTGAGCTTAGGAATTTGAGACCAGTCTGAGCAAGAGCGAGACCCCATCTCTAAAAACAGCCAGGCATTGTGGTGGGCACCTACAGTCCCAGCTACTTGGGAGGCTGAGGCAAGAGGATTGTGTGAGCCCAGGAGTTTGAGGTTGCTGTGAGCTATGAAGATGCCATGGCACTCTACCCAGGGTGACAGAGTGAGACTTCCTCATAAAGAAGAAGGAAATGGGCGGTGCCTGTGGCTCAAAGGAGTAGGGCACCGGCCCCATATACAGGAAGTGATGGGTTCAAACCTGGCCCGGGCCAAAAAATAACTGAAAAAAAAAAAAAAAGAAGAAGGAGAAGAAGGTCTCCTGCCACTGGCTTAGCCACATGACTTTCTTGAGCCAATAGAATGTAGCAGAAATGACGGGTGAGTTCTGGAATCTAGGCCTTAAGCAACCTCAAACTCAAGCTTGAACCATCCTCTTGCCTCAGCCTCCCAAGAGCTGGGAGTACAGGCGCTTGCCACTATGCCCAGCTAGTTTTTCTATTTTTAGTAGAGATGTAGTATTGTGCTCTTGCTGAGGCTGGTCTTGAACACCTGAGCGCAAGCCATCCACCTGCCTTGGCCTCCCACAGTGCAAGGATTACAGGTGTGAGCCGCCGCACCCAGCCAGTGGGTGTTTATTTTTAATGTATTAGAAAAATATGTAAAACTTACACATTAAACCAATAATTTCACAGATATTGTTTGAAATGAGACTAGAGAGGAAAAAAGCAATTGTCTTATTTAATTCAGGCTTCTGTAGTAAAATAACCTAAATTGGGCAGTTTTTGAACAGAACAATTTGTTTCTCATAGTTTTGAAGGCATGGAAGTCTAAGATCAAGGAGCCAGCTGATTTTGTGGGCTGAAGACCACTTCCAGTTCCTAGCAGAGCATCTTGTCACTGCGTCTTCGTGGGGCAGAAGGGACAAAACTCTCAAGGGTGTCTTTTATAAGGGTACTAATCCCACTCGTGAGAGTGCCTCCCAGGTGACCTAATCATCTCCCAAAGGCTCCACCTCCTAGTACCGTGACATTAGGGATTAGGTTTCAACATTATAAATTTGGTGCAGGGCAGTGGGTGGGGGGCAAACACAAACATCCAGTCTGTGGTATTAAGGTTTTTATTTTTGAGACAGAGTTTCACTTTGTCGCCCTCAGTAGAGTACTATGTCATCACAGCTCACAGCAACCTCAAACTCTTGAGCTAAAGCGATTCTCTTGCCTCAGCTTCCCAAGTAGCTGGGACTACAGGCCCCTTGGCGCTGTAACCACTGTGCTACAGGTGCCGAGCCAGTGAGTGGCTATAAGGTGAGGTTGCTATAAGCTATGAAGTCACAGCACTCTACTATGGGCATCAGTGTTAAGACCAAAGATGAAAAACCACTGTGCTACAGGCGTAACCACTGTGCTGCAGGCGCCAAGCCAGTGAGTGGCATCAGTGTTAAGACCAAAGATGAAACAAATTGTTTTTTACAGCAGGTACATTGATGAAGTAAGACTATGAAGGTGGTACCTCAAGGGCTAGAGTTGGAGAAAATCAGCACTAAAAGCCAGCTCTGAAATGAGATGAACCTGAACTCTTCTCCTGGAGCTCCTTCTCGCTAGCTGTATGACCTTGGGCAAGTTACTTTAATTCTCTGAGCCTGCATCCTTTCTAAGAAGAGCACAGTGGCGCCCAATTGCTAGGATGGGCACAAGGATTCGTTGAGTTAATTCACCTTTAGAGTGATGTCTGGTGCATAGTGAATGTTCAATTAACATAATTATTATTAGGCCGGGCTCAGTGTCTGTCTCATGCCTGTAATCTTAACACTCTGGGAAGCTCAGGTGGGAAGACTGCTTGAGCTCCGGAGTTCAAGACCAGCCTGAGCCAGAGTGAGACCCTGTCTCTAAAAATAGAGGGGCATTGTGGCGGGTGCCTATAGTCTCAGCTACTTGGGAGGCTGAGGCAAGAGGATCACTTGAGCCCAAGAGTTTGAGGTTGCTATAAGCTAGGAAGCCACAGCACTCTACTATGGGCATCAAAGTGAGACTGTCTCAAAATAATAATAATAATTAGAAATTCTGAGGACTCTGGATTCCAGCTGAAATGGTCCCCACCCCCCAACCCCGACCATGGGGGAAACATTGGCTCAGGGCTGAACTCTTTCCAACTAGGCTCATGTCACATTGCTATATTGGAAGTCTACATCCTGCCATTGTCCCCTACACCATGGTCTCAAGGCAGGGACATGATGTCATGGGAATTGATGTTTTTGTCCTGGAAGGCTGAGCAAAGAAGTATAGGGAGCGGGGGGGCCTTTGTAGAGCACCCCTTCTCTTCCATCTCTGGTTGCAAAGTGGGGAAGCTTTGGCCTGAGATTCTAAGGGTGTCCAATGATCTTCACTTCTTTCCCAGACATTTCTGTATTATTTGAACTTTTTACAGTGAGCATATATCACTTCTATGATCAAAAACAAAGGAGAAAGCTATTTTTTATTTTGAAAAACCAATCCAGGGCTGGCTCATGCCCTTTTGGCTTCCCTGGGTCACCTGCTCCTTGGCCTAGCTCTCTCTAAAAATAGTCCAGAGGAACCAGGAGCCTCTCCCACAGTTCCTTATGTGCAGATGACCCTGAGTCTAAAATGGAAAAAATGACACTAGCCGCTTCCTTGGCCCAAAGAAGCCAGAGACTGTAAAGAATTTCACACAATGCTCAACATATAATAAGCCCTTAATAAATGGCTCATTTATTATTATTAATAAGTGTTATTATGTTCTGTGCCAGATACCATGCATGCTTTATTTAATCCACACAAGAACCCAAAAGGAGTTTCTGTTACCATTCCCATTTTACACAGGAGGAAACTGAGGCTCAGAGAGGTAAAGAAATTTCTCCAAGGTTCTGCAGTCAAACCACATTGCATCTTCTGCCTGGCGTGTCCTCTCTCCCAGTTTCCCCCAGTCTGAACTCAGTCTGATGTCACCTCGATGGGCTGCTTCACTCATCTGCTCCTTCCCTGAGCAACGCCTCCTTTGTCCAATTCCTTTTTTTTTTTATTAAGTCATATACACATAGATCATGAGTACATTTATGCCTTTGTGGGATTCAATGTGTTGATTATTTGTACAAATTGGAGTGCTTACATCCTACTAATTAACATAGACTTCACCTCATTTACTTAATCACAAATGTTAAGACATTTGTGTTCAATACTTGATAGATTTGACTTGTACCCTTGCAATATGCTCCATCTGGCCAAGGGCATCCCCTGGCTTCACACTGGAATCTCCTGGGGAGCTATGAAAACTCCTGTTGTCCCAGCTTCACCTGAATCAATTCTATCAGACTTGGGGTATAATAATAACTGGGGGCATAATAGTAATAATAGTAATTGTCCAATACTGAGGGCTCAGTAGTGGTACTCATTAATACTCCCCAGGTGATTCCAAGGGCAGCCAAGATTGTGAACAGGGGTTGCAGAGTCATTTGTGTGACTGACTGAGAAGGCGCTGAGGACCTGGGGCTTTCAGTGCTAAAACTAAAAAGTGCTAGGCAAACAGACACCTCAGTCACCTCGGCCAAAGCCAGGTTTCCCTGGAAGAAAACCACGTCTCCAGGTGCCAGTAACTAAACATGCAGAGTCACTGGTGGAAAGCACCAGGAGGCAGCATGTGAGAGCACCATGAAGAGGCCCTGGCTGAAGTCTTCAAATAAGTTTACTGGATATGTTCAAAAAGCTAGAAGAGAGGATTTTGATTGTTCCCAGCACAAAGAAATGATAAATATTCGAGCTGATGGCTATGCTAATTTCCCCGATTTGATCATTGAACATTGTATTCATATATTGATCTATGCTCCACGATTATTATGTGTCAACTAAAAATAAATGGGAAAAATTTTATTGAAATAAACGTGACAAACAGCGTTGTGCTATCAAAGCAGACCCACTCGTTTTGAACTTTCAGCGGATAACCTTCAACCTCTGCTCTACGACCCTCAGAAGAGCGTCTTCCTGCAGTGGGATCTTCACGGACCAGTGGTTCTCAAGCCCAGCTTCACGTTAGCATCACCTGGGAGTTTAAAAACTCCAGATGATCAAGCCCCAGCCCAGACCAACTGAGGCCCAGTTTCTAGGGGTGGGACTCTGGCATCAGCATTTAAACAAATTTCCCAGGTCATTGTACTGTCTGGCTAGGACTGAAGACAGCTGCCATGGATCATCTCCAGGTGAAGGGGGAAAGGTGGGTGTGTCTTCTCTTCTTCTTGAGTGTCTCTCTGAGCCCCTGGTGTTGACTTGTAAGCTTTGAACAGGATTTCTGTTCTCCCTGCTTTCTGCAGCCTCTTTTAAAAAATCTGGCCAGGTTGGCTCGGCGCTCGTACCACAGTGGTTATGGCACCAGCCACATACACCAAGGGAGGTGGGTTCAAACCCGGCCCAGGCCAGCTAAACAACAATGACAACTGCCACAAAAAATAGCCAGGCATTGTGGTGGGCGCCTGTAGTCCCAGCTACTTGGGAGGCTGAGGGAAGAGAATAGCTTAAGTCCAAGAGTTTGAGGTTGCTGTGAGCTGTGACACAGCAGGGCAACATAGTGAGACTCTGTCTGAAAAAAAAAAATCTGGCCAGGTGTGGTGGCTTATGTCTTTGATGTCAACAATTTGGGAGACCAAATTAGGAGGACTGCTTGAGGCAAGGAGTTCAAGAATAGCCTAGGCAATATAGTGAACCCTGAGAGACCGTGAGGCACAGGGCCTGGGCGGCTCCATCTTAACCGATGGCGGCAATTTTGAGTACCATAGCCCAGCTCAGTTCCTGGATAAGCTATAAAAATCACAAGCAGCCAACTCCCCTGGTCAAAGCCGATTGGCTTACAGGAGTCCTAATAAGGTATAGAAACAGGGCCCAACCAATCAGGGGCCGCCCCATTGTTCCCATACCCTAACCTCATAAATACCTGACCCACCCTATCGTCGGGGCTCTTTCCACGACCTGCTAGTCCGGCAACCGAGAGCCTGAGCTTGAGTTTGAATAATCTGGGCACAACAAACCCCTATCTCTAAAAATATAAAATTGTCTGAGATCAGCCAGGCATGGTTATATACACCTGTAGTCCTAACTACTCGAGAGGATGAGGTAGGACAGTGGCTTGAGCCAAGGATTTCAAGGCTACAGTAAGTTATGATCATGCCACTGCACTCCAGCCTGGGCAACAAAGCAAGACTGTCTCTAAAAACAACAACAACAACAACAAACAAAAAAAATCAATACTGAAATACAAAATAGGTATTTCCAACACGTTCATTCATTAGGCACCATTGAAACTCTAAATGCTGAGAGGTCCACCTATACTCCCAGCTCCACTGTGTGACTCTGAGCAAGATGCTTAACGTCTCTGTGCCTCGGTGATTTCCTCCACCTCCAACATCAATAAGGAATTGAACACTGAGGCACCCTGTGGCTTTTCCAAGTGGCCTGGGGAATCCAGGGTCTCACCTTAGGCATCTTGGCAGTTGACAGACACTTACCACGATGGTGTGAAAGCAGCAGGGGTTTCCAGCATCAATAGAGCATCTTGTGCAAAAGGAAGGAGGAAAGGCTTTTCAAAGCTGTAGGAGGGTGTCACTGTGGTCTGTAGAGGGGGAGAATGGTATGCACACAGTCCTGAGTGTGAATGTCTGCGAGGTTGGTTATGCACACAGTCCTGAGTGTGAATGTCTGCGAGGTTATGCACACAGTTGTGAGTGTGAATGTCTGCGAGGTTATGCACACAGTCGTGAGTGCAAATGTCTGTGAGGTTATGCACACAGTCCTGAGTGCGAATGTCTGCGAGGTTATGCACGCAGTCGTGAGTGTGAATGTCTGCGAGGTTGGTTATGCACACAGTCGTGAGTGTGAATGTCTGCGAGGTTATGCACACAGTCATGAGTGTGAATGTCTGCGAGGTTATGCACGCTGGTAGCATATTGTATGTGTAGTGGAGTATGACATGAGAATGTTTCTGTGCTAATGTGAATTTGTGTATATGTGAACTTGCCTGAGGATTTGATGCACCTATGAGGATGTACACATGACTTTGTAAGTGCACATGTGTGTGGGAACTGTGATGAGTGCATGCTGGATGTGTGTGTAATGTCTGAGTATGTAGGCAGGTGCATATCTGTGTGAGTGAATGGGATGGGTTGTGTGTGTTACTACGACGGGGTGTTGCTGGGCAAGATGTTGACCTTCAGTGACCCGGTTTCTCCATCCCAAATTAAGGTAGCACTTACAGTGCTGAATTAAATTCTTGCAAATCCTTGCCACTTCTGCCATTGATAGGTGGAGACAACATCCTTCCCGTTGAACTTGGGCTGGACCTGTCATTTGTTCTAATAGACTCTGGGCCTTAGGAGAGCTGCAGTTCCTCATCACAGGTGGGAACATTTTCCTTGGCTGTGCTGTGAGAAGGTAGAGTCAAACGGTGAGGCCACTTGGAGGAGACGCGCTGTCAGCCCCATTCCAGTTGCACCTCAGATGACTGTAGTTTCATCACTATGACAAGGAACAGACCTGGCCACCTGAGCTTAGTCAACACAGAATAATGAGAGAGAAAGATGGCAGCAGTAGCTTTTAAGCCATTCAGCATTAGACTTGTTAGTTATGCAGCAATAGGTAACTGATACCTCATAGAGCTTTTAAGCCCTTATAATAGGAGTTGGCAAACATTCCCTGTATAAAGGGCCAGATAGCAAATAATTTAGATTTTTCAGGTCAGGTAGTTGTTATCATAAGTACTCAACTCTGGTGTTGAAATGTAAAAGCAGCCACAGATAACATTGTATGTTAATAAATGAGCAGAGCTTCTTAGGTAATTGCCCCAAAGAAAGCCCCTTCCCCAGAAAGCCCCTTCCTGCTTTCAACAGACCAATACTAGCTGTCTCACTCTAAAAGCAACAGCTCCTTTCTAAACACAGGGAGTTGCCTACTAAACATCTCCCAGCTGCAAAACTTACTTCATCTCCCCGTCCCAATTACGCACTGAAAATTTCCAATTTATGGCCTGCCCCTAACAGCACTTCCTGCAAGAGCAGTAACTCCTTATTGGCTATTCTACCATTCAGGCACCACCCCTAACCGAACCTATATAAGGGTGCGCTTTTCTTTTGGCTCTCTGTCTTTTCTCTCCTCCTTGCTGCTGCTCTGCAGCATCCCTCACCAATAAAGACCTTTCATACAAGCCTTGGTGGTCTGTGAGATCTCTGCAATCGAGTACTGCCCTTTCAGAGCTGCGTTCCAATAATACTTTATTTATACAAACAAGTCACAGACAGGTTTGGGCCCACTGACCACAGTTTGCCCTGACCCAGAATACTGCCAGGAACAGTGTTAGCTGTGAGCGAATGTGTGTGAGGTCACGAGCGCGCATGTGCTGTCTACACGTCAAGCGTGCATCTGATGACTGCTGATGTTTCTAGTGGGGGGTGAGGATCTATTTAGTCCTATGTCACAGCAAAGCAACAAGCTTGTACTGTTGTGCCTAAATCACGGGGTCCCCCTTATAAATCACCCATTGACCAAGTCCCATTCAATATTTTAATACAGTTTACCCCAGGACTTCCTGCTTCTATTCTGGGAAGAAAGGGAAGCATGGGAAAGGCAAGAGAAGAAAGAGCTGGTGTGTCCCTGTCATTTTCATTTGGGTTAAGGGGAAGCCATGATTGGTGCCTGGGCTACCATAGGGCAGGCAACCCACGCCTTCCCGTCTGCAAAAGAAGGATGAAGTCAGCCCTCTGAGGAAAAGGAGGCAGGGAGGACACACTGTAAAATTGGAAAAGGCAGCTTTTTAGGCGCTGCTTTTAAGGAGAGATTCGGGGAAGATCCCTCCCCTTCCTTGCAGTGGCTTTTCCAGGCAACTTGTAAACATCTGCTTGCTTGTTTCATTTTGATCTCCCACTGTGGGACTCCTGATGAGCTACTTCCTATATGACTAACTTCCTTGGCTGGGTTTGCAAGGGCCAGAAATACAGAAAGCATTAGTTACAGAGTCAGCAGATGTGGGTTCAAATCCCTGTTTGTACTTCCTTCCTAAATGGCTTTGGGGCATATGACTTCATCCCACTGAGCCTCAATTTCTTCATCTGTAAAATGAGGCTGATATTAGCACCAGCTCCTAGGACTATTGCAGGGATCAAACAAGAATCGTGTGTGGGCTCGGCGCCTGTGGCTCAACGGGCTAAGGCGCCAGCCATGTACACCTGAGCTGGTGGGTTCAAATCCAGCCCGGGCCTGCCAAACAACGATGGCTGCAACCAAAAAACGGCCGGGCATTGTGGCGGGCACCTATAGTCCCAGCTACTTAGGAGGTAGAGGCAGGAGACTCGCTTGAGCCCAGGAGTTGGAGGTTGCTGTGAGCTGTGATGCCACAGTGCTCTACCCAGGGTGACAGCTTGAGGCTCTGTCTCAAAGAAAAAGAATCGTGTGTGAAAATGAGAATCATGTGCGTCCAGCATTTCGGGACCGAGTTTTGCTCTCAGTAAGTGCTCCATAAAGGGACACCCCGAAACAGATCTCCATGGGCTAGTGTGGTGGGTTTTGAGACTTCAGGAAGCCATCTCTCATCTCCCAGGCTGCATGAGTCCCCTTTGATTTACAGTGTTATAGAAACTGATTTACCTCTGTTCATTACTTAGCACTCACCAGCATGCTTATTTGACAAGTGGCTGTCTCCTCCAACAGAGCATAAACTGCAGGCAAATGAGATGGTGTCTGTTTTGCTAACCACTGTCTCCCCAGAGCCAGTACACAGCCTGGCACATAGCTGACACTCAATGATTATTTACTGGCACGTTGGGGTCTTTCAAAATAGAATTACGTTAGGAGCTTTCCTGAGCATTCTGGTGTATTAGGTTCGGCTGGGCTATACTGCAGGCTGCAGTAATAACAACAACAACAAAAAAAAAAACTCTCAACATTTTGTTTCACTGATCTAACATCACAAAAGTTTCTTTCTTTTTTTCTTTCTACTTTTCTTTTGAGACAGAGCATTGCTGTGTTGCCCTGGCTTGAGTGCAGTCATGCCATCATGTCATCATAGCTCACTGCAACCTCAAACTCCTGGGCTCAAGCAATCCTCCTGTCTCAGCCTCCCAAGTAGCCGGGGCTTAGGCATGTACTACCACTCCGGGCTAATCTGTCTAACTTTTGTAGAGATGGATGGAGTCTTGCCCTTGCTCAGGTTGGTCTTGAACTCCTGACCTCAAGCAATTCTGCCGCCTCAGGATCCCAAAGTGTTGGGATTATAGGTGTGAGCCACCACACCCAGCCACAAAAAGTTTATTTCTGACTCATGCAGAGTCCAGTATGAGCTGGGTGACTCTTGAGGGGTACTGTTCTGTTTGCAGTGACTCACTGTCATCTTATGATGCCACCATCTTGACCTGTGGTTTTATTGCCTCTGCAGAATTGTGCATTGATCCCTTCTGCTCCCTGTCTATTGGTCAGAACGAGTCACTTGGCCCTGACTAACTGCAGGGTGGCTGGGAGACGGAGGTTATTGACAGATATTCTACACATAGACGTGTCTCTGCCATGTGTGGGAATGGCACAGACTTCAGAGCTGATCTTAGGGCCTGGGTTTAGTGACAGGAAGTTCAAATGTACTTTCAAGACTTGGAAAGTGGGGATCCATAATAATTAGACTGCTTTTGAAAACCAAGGATTATCAGAGAAAAAGCAATCATCATAAATCCTTTGCTTAAAATGTGGAGCAGTGTTTCCAGTCTGTAGTTTCTTGCGATTCAAGATCCAGAAGGCTTCTCATCTCCAAATGCCACAACCATTTGTCTCCATGGTTGAAATATGTTTTAATGGTTTCATTTTGATAAGGATTGATGGTTGCCCATCAGAGGCATAGCTCCGAAATTCGAGGAGACTAATGATTGAATAAACCATGAAGATAAAAATCTTTTTAGAGATAAGTCCTTAAAAGCTTTTAGCCTGAGTCTGGCATGCAGTGGGACTCTTAAATTTTTTCTTTTTCTCTGGCTTTATTGGAAGATGCCTGGATGGACTGTAATTTTTTTTAAAAAAGCCAGCTCAGAGTCACTACAGATGAGAGAGAGAGAAATTGAGATAATGTGGGCAAAACCATTGAATATTCATGAAAATAGCCAGCATTTTGCAAAGACGGGTTTTGTGATGATGTGTGTTCTCTCCAGTCTGGAAGACTTAAAGTACTAGGGCACCGACCCTCTGAACATAGAGGTTTTTCTTTGCTATGAAGTTTCAGGATGACTCTGATGCCCTTTTTTTGTTTGTTCGTTTCCTTTTCCTTGAGGTTAGAGAAAGGAGGAACTGCCAATAGCATTAAACCTTGCACCTGCTTGGCAATGATATTTTGCCTGGTGTCTCTCAGCCAAAGAGCCCTTTCCCAGGATTTTACCTCACCACCATCACCCCATTGCCTGTCTCTGTCACAAAGCAGACCTCACACACGCAAGCTGGGGATTCCACAATACCTGATGGACAGATCACAACTACTCTACTGAAAGGTCCCAAAAGGGCCATCTGACTTAAGTTAGTGGCCAACAACACCGGCCACACTCTAAAATCATCCAGGGATTACTACACCCTCAGAAGTTCTGATCTTGCTGGTCTAGGAAGGAGTCCCCAGCATGGATATTATTACAGAACCCCTCTCGTATCATTACAGAACCAGAATTGAGAACCACTCGCCTAAGCTTTCTGCCCAGAACTCAAGCAATGAAAATCAAACCAGGGAGAAATCTCACAGGAAGATGACATACTTTAGAAGCAAGAACAAGATATGGGGGTGGTTGATCCTCTCACTGGATCTTCTGCCTTCTGGGTATGAGTACAACAAACATTCACAACTGCAGATTCATTCACAGTCCTGTACGGAAGGACGTTGGGTGGTAGGGAGACGTTGGGCCTATGAGCACCTAAGGATGATCCTATCTTAAGAAATGGACTCATGCTTTTTTCCATTTGGCAGCAGCCAGCAAGTGAGAAGGAAGTACAAGTACAGGTACATCCAGGAGCTGTGGAGGAAGAAGCAGTCTGATGTAATGTGCTTTCTTCTGAGCATCTGGGGCTGGCAGTACAGCCAGCTCTCTGCACTCCATGGGGCTCCTCGCCCTACGCAGTTGGATAAAGAGTGCAGACTGGGATACAAAGCTAAAAAATTATATCATATGTGGGATTCCTGTGTGCTGTGGTGGCCACAAACGCCCAGTTCCTACAGGTACAGCCTATGGAAAACCTGTCCATCACGGTGTTAACCAGTAAAGTTTGCACAAGCCTTCAGTCTGTTGCACAAACCTTCAGTCTGAGCTCCTGTGGGCCTCTCAGAGTCCTGAATTCTTACTGGGCTGGTGAAGATTCCATGTACAAATTTTGGGGGGGTTATCCTCATTGATCTATTCCAATCAGCTATCAGAAGAAATCCTGACATCCATTGGATCACCAAATCAGTCCACAAGCACAGGGAGAAGCATGGGCTCACATCTGCAACCCAAAAGGGCCATGGCCTTGAGAAGAGCCATAAGTTCCCCCACACTATTGGTGGTTCCCACCATGCAGCTTGGAGAAGGTACAATACTCTCCAGCTCCACCATTACCACTAATATAAGTAATGTTTGTAAAATTCATACCTAATAAACATGGATGGTTAAAAAAAAAAAGAAAGAAATGGATTTACCTTCCTTTGCTTCCAAAAATGCTAATGCACTACTCCTAAAAGAACACAGCTAACGGGCGGCGCCTGTGGCTCATCGAGTAGGGCGCTGGCCCCATATACCAAAGGTGGCGGGTTCAAACCTGGCCTCAGCCAAACTGCAAAACAGAAAAATAGCCAGGCGTTGTGGTGAGTGCCTGTAGTCCCAGCTACTTGGGAGGCTGAGGCAAGAGAATCTCCTAAGCCCAGGGGTTAGAGGTTGCTGTGAGCTGTGTGACGCCACGGCACTCTATCGAGGGCGATAAAGTGAGACTCCGTCTCTACA
>CAUYRH010032665.1:0-13989 GCA_963574655.1 Perodicticus potto | reverse complement strand
TTTTTTGGTTGCAGCCGTCATTGTTGTTTGGCAGGCCTGGGCTGGATTCGAACCTGCCAACTCAGGTGTACGTGGCTGGCACCTTAGCCCGTTGAGCCATAGGTGCCGAGCCCACAGTTTCCATTTTATATTGTTTTGATTCCCCCTCCAGTCTCAAGCTCACTTAATGGGATTGTATTACCATCCTGGAGTGAAAAATGGTAAAGAAAAAGGAGAGTACTATGAAGGGCAGCCAGATTGGGAGGTAATCTGAAGTCACTGTCTTTTGAGCTGTGTAGACCTCAATCCAACTCATTGGCAGTACCTCCCTGAGGAGGGCACAGGGAGGCTGGACTTTAGGAACCCTCTGCTCCAATTTGGCCTCAAAGCAGCAAAGCTCTTTGGGCCGAATGCACCTGTGGGCTGGGATAACAAGTGTGCCGGTGGTGGCCTGTTGTG
Organism: Perodicticus potto; assembly: GCA_963574655.1. Taxonomy (NCBI): domain Eukaryota; kingdom Metazoa; phylum Chordata; class Mammalia; order Primates; family Lorisidae; genus Perodicticus; species Perodicticus potto. Next base: position 13,551 of record CAUYRH010032665.1, on the reverse strand, counting down.
GCAGATGAGCAGAAGAGCCTCTGATATACTGCCTGAGATGCCAAACTTCGTGGGATGCGCAAAACGTCTGCACATCAGCGTTCTGTCAGCCTCAAGAGCTGGGTATTTGAAGTCACCTTTAAGTGAATTCAAAGGAAAGAAAGAAGCGTAGGCACTTGAGAAGCTTTGTGGAAGGGATGATGTTTGGGCTTGACTGTGAGGGGTGGGTGAGGATTAGGCAGCAGAGTTAGGGATTGTGGGTGTTTCTATGGCACAGATTTCTGATTCTGAGCCCAACAGTTAACGTTCAGAGTTTCTTTTGGAACCTTCTCAAGGGGTATGAAAAAAAATCCTTTCATTCAGGTCATTCTAGAAACATTTCGGAATAATCTTTAACCTTTTGTTTCTTTTTCCTTTTTAAGGAAGGTGGAGGTCACACACCGGGGGATAGCTGAGCCAAGGGAAGAATAATAAATTTCTGACTCCAGCAGTAGGTTAAAATAAGGAATGTGGAGCTGAAATAAAAAGTTCCTGGGGACCAGGTACAGTGGCTCACACGTGAAATCCTAGCACAATGAGAGGCTGAGGTTGGTGGATTGCTTGAGCTCAGGAGTTTGAGACCAGCCTGAGTAAGAGCAAGACCTCATCTCTAAGAAAACCCAGCCAGGCATTGTGGCAGGCACCTGTAGTCCCAGCTACTTGGGAGGATGAGGCAAGAGGATTGCTTGAGCCCAAGAGTTTGAGGTTGCTGTGAGCTATGATGCCACAGCACTTTATCAAGAGTGACAAAATGAGACTCTGTCTCAAAAATAAATTAAAAAAGGGCGGCACCTGTGGCTCAGTGAGTAGGGCATTGGCCCTATATACCGAGGGTGGTGGGTTTGAACCTGGCCCTGGCCAAACTGCAACAAAAAAATAGCTGGGCGTGGTAGCAGGGGCCTATAGTCCCAGCTACTCGGGTGGCTGGGAAGAGAATCACTTAAGCCCAAGAGCTGGAGGTTGCTGTGAGCTGTGACGGCACGGCACTCTACTGAGGGTGACAAAGTGAGACTCTGTCTCAAAAATAAATAAATAAATACAATAAAACATAAAAAATAAAAAAAGCTCCCGGGTTTGAATCTCAGGACCCTCCCATATTAGCTGTATGATTTGGGATAATTACCTCAGTTAATGAATTATTTCTTTTGAGCCTCAGTTTACTCGTCCATAAAATGGAACTTCACAGGTTTGCAATGCCATGAAATAATGTATATAATATATCTTATGTTGTACCTGACACATAGTAAGAGTTCAAACAAGAAATGCTAATTTCTTTCCCTGGTGGATTTGACCAAAGTTGTTCCTAGTAGCTTTGGCTCTAGGACCTTCTTGTATGCTCCCAATGCCCCTCTGGTTTGACCCAGATTCTGCACTGCTTGCTCAGATCACGTCATGGCTTTTTCTCCCCCTGCATTAATTCTAAGGACCTGCTTGTTATGAAAGCAAAATTCTCTCTTTGCCTACTACCTTGTGATCTGAAAAAGCAGCTGTGAATAGAAGATGTGCTCCCTATGATGCAGCACTGTTGGCATTTTGCTCTTTAAAGGTTAATGGCCAGGGCTGCACCTTTGGAAAACTCAGGCAGCAGTGCTCACCAGAAATAATTGCAATAAGAGGGAGGCGGGAGGTGGAGCCTAGAGGATGTGAGAAGTGTGTTAACGAAGAGCTGTGGAGTAGGATGGTGAGCCTCTGTAGGGAGAATGGATATGTGTATTCTGACAAGATCGGGGCATTCAAGGTGGCATGGCTATAGATGTGAGCATGGCATATTCTTTTTTTCTTTAGAGATAGAGTCTCACTTTGTCGCCCTTGGTAGAGTGCCATGGCATCACAGCTCACAGCAACCTCCAACTCCTGGGCTTAGGCCATTCTCTTGCCTCAGTCTCCCAAGTAGCTGGGACTACAGGCACCCGCCACATTGCCCGGCTATTTTTTTATTGCAGTTTGGCTAGGGCTGAGTTCAAACCCACCACCCTTGGTATATGGGGCCGGCGCCCTACTCACTGAGCCACAGGTGCTGCCCAGGGTGGCATATTCTGGAAGAAAAAGATGGTCCATTGGAAGCCCCCAGCCATGAGAGGTAGCAGGGCTGATGCTTCCATCAGGACCCCTTCCTGGAACAAATTCTTATTGCTGATCCCTTGCTGGACAGCAAGAGGTCCTGAGAGAACTTGCTGTGATGATTCAGTGCCTGATCATGCTTCACTTGCGATTTATTTAAAGTTGACAATAGGGTTCCTGTCTTTCACCAGCAGTTTCCCAGACTTTGACTCTCTGCAGGCTGGATTTTTTGCCTTGATGAAAAAGTAGTTAAATTTCACACTTATTATAGCATTTGGCACCTGATACCCTCCAGAGACTTTATAAAGACTAATGAAATGAAACTCTCAGCACTATTGTAAATAGGGAAGAGGAGAAAGCAGACCCCATATCCTCTCTCTATAGGAAACAAAGGACCAATCCTGCCTCACCTCCGCCCCATGAATGGACCCATATTTTTTTAGGCTAATCTTCAAAGGGCTACTGACTGGTTCTCAGATTTTGGCGCAGATCCTCTCCTGGAGAACAGCATCTCCTGGAAATGGGTCAACATGGCACCAGTGTACAGGTCTGCACTGCTGGAAATGAGGCCTCCAGACCCAGGGGTCCTGCTGCCGCTTTCTTCACTCAGCATCACACCACATCTAGTCAGGGAGGCTGGATTGATCTTTGCCAAATGTCCCCAGGAGTGTGATGTGGTAGAAAGGTAGGTACAGATTTGGGGTGTGATTTAACTGAAAAAATTACAATAGTATGATCCCCTGCCCCAACCCAGCTAGTTACCCCATTCCTGATTAGTTCTCTAGTGGAAAAATGATGGGTTTTAATATTAAAACAGGCTTAAGTTCAAGTTGCTTTTCTGTCATTTACTGGCCTTAAAACTTAATTTCTCCAAGTCTTAATTTACACATCTGCACAGAAATAATACTGTTATGGTTATCTACTGTTGTGTAAGAATTTCAAACTTAGTAGCATTTAAAAAAAAACACAATTTATCATGCCACAAATTCTATGCGTCAGTCATTTGGACAAGGCACAGTGGGGATAGATTGTTTCTTACCTTTTTTTTTTTTTTTTTGAGACAGTCTCATTATGTTGCCCTTGATAGAGTGCTGTGGCATCACAGCTCACAGCAACCTCAAATTCTTGGGCTTAAGCAATTCTCTTGCCTCAGCCTTCCTTGTAGATGGGACTACAGGTGCCCACCACAACACCCGGCTACTTTTTGGTGTTGTTGTGATTGCTGTTTAGCAGGCACAGGCTAGGTTTGAACCCACCAGCCCTGGTGCATGTGGCCAGTGCTCTAACCACTGAGCTACAGCCCGCAAGCCGATAGATTGTTTCTGATGCCTTGAATGAATGGGTGACTTTAATGACTGAAATCATCTAATTATCTGAAGGCTTTTCTACTTACATGTCTGGTGCCTAAGCTAGGATGACTTGAAACTGGGCTCAGTTGGGACTGTTAATCAGAGCATCTCTGCATGGGCTCTCCACATGGCTTAGGCTTCCTCCCAGCATGGTGGCTACTAGGATTTCTTCCATGGTGACTTTAAGCTCCACGAGCGAGTGTGCCAGCCAATAAGGCAGGCATTGCATAGCCTTTTATGACCTGGCCTTGGGAGTTACATAACATCATTTCTACCACAGTCTAGAAGTCACTAGCCTACCCAGATTCAAGGCTACAGGACATAAGATAGATCACGTTAGTTGGTGAGGGTCGAAGAATTTGAAGCCATGTTTTAAAATTGTCCAAAATTCCTTCTTCACTTCGTTCTTTTGAGGAATATGGAAAATAAAAATCTTTTTTCTTTTTTTGTAGAGACGCAGTCTCACTTTATTGCTCTCGGTAGAGTGCCGTGGCGTCACACAGCTCACGGCAACCTCCAACTCCTGGGCTTAGGCGATTCTCTTGCCTCAGCCTTCCGAGTAGCTGGGACTACAGGCGCCTGCCACAATGCCCAGCTATTTTTTTGTTGCAGTTTGGCTGGGGGCGGGTTTGAACCCGCCACCCTTGGTACATGGGGCCGGCACCCTACTCGATGAGCCACAGGTGCTGCCCGAAAAATGAAAATCTTATACTCTGGGAGGTAAAGGGGGGTGGATTGCCTGAGTTTAGGAGTTTGAGACCAGCCTTAGATAGAACAAGACACTGTCTCTAAAAATAACTGTGCATTGTGGTGGGCGCCTGTAGTCCCTCTCTAGGCTACTTGGGAGGCCAAGGCAAGAGAATCACTTGAGCCCAAGAGTTGCTGTGAGCTATGACACCTGGGCACTCTACTGAGGGGGACAAAATGAGACTCTGTCTCAAAACAAACAAACAAAAAAATCTTGTACATGGTAAGGGCTCCGTAAATAATATTCTGTGTCCTCCCAAGTCCTTCAGGCCCTTCAGAGAAATTTGTACTCATTCCAAAGGAGAGGAAGACAAGCAAAGTTGCCAAAAATAATAAAAACTGCTTCTCTTTTTTCTGTCTTGTCTACTACTCTGGAGTATCACAAAGCCTGGAGAAATAGTCTTCTTAATGCTAAATCTTAGGATGGTGACGTGGGGCCCATAGGTAGTTTATTGTCCCTTGGGAATTTTCAGAGCTGCTTCTCCAGACAGAAAATTAAAACAAAAAGGGAAAAGCAAGGTCTAGAACTTGAACCTTCTGCTGAATCCAATCCTGTGATTCAGTTCTAAGCATGCCCAACCCTGTGCTACGGAATTAAGATAGTTCTGTATTCAAGTGTGCATTTCCATCATGCCCTTTGAGGAAACTGCCCTGGGAAATGCACGTATAGCACTGATGGAAAAAGCAGTCCAATGAGGCAGAGAGACTGAATCAGAGTACAGCGAGGAAGCTGCCAAGTTTGGAGTCCACTCAGAGAACATGAATTCTAGATTTTAAATCCAACTCTAACCTTTTGAGGTCCAAGTCCCATTTATTCTTGGCAAGCTCACTTCTTTTGTTCACAAAGAGAATAGAAGCTTTAAGGGACTAAGAGAAAGAACTATCTCATGTCAAATCACTCTCACAAAGCCACAGGGAGGAGGGCAGTATAAATCAATCAAGAAATTTGGCTTCTTTTTTCCTTTGATTGTAAAAGGAAACATAAATTAAAGGAAAAAACTGCCAAGAGAAAGAAAAGTATGTAGTCTTTTAGCCAACTTAGAGCTCTGAAAGCAGCTTCAGAACTGTGCTGTAACACTTTCTGTTGGGCCTACCAAGAGATGCTGGTGAGCAAGTGCACAGAAGGAACAGCATGAGACAAACAGAAAGGCCCTGAATATCGAAGGGAAGAGTAAAGGAGGAAAAGTAGTACATTAGTTATCTATTGCTGTGTGACAAATTATGCCCAAATGTAGCAGCTTAAAAAAATGGCCATATAAGGCCTGGTTCAATGGTTCACACCTGTAATCCTAATACTGTGGGAGGCCAAAGCAGGAGGATCCCTTGAGTTTAGGAGTTCAAGACCAGACTGAGGACCCAGCAAGGTGGCTCACACCTGTAATCCTAGCACCCTAGGAGCCCAGGGCAAGTGGATTGCTTGAGCTCAGGAGTTCGAGATCAGCCTGAGCAAGAGCGAGACCCCTTCTCTAAAAAAATAGCGAGGCATTCTAGCAGGCCCCTTTAGTATCTGCTGCTCAGGAAGATGAGGCAAGAGGATCACTTGAGCCCAAGAGTTTAAGGTTGCTGTGAGGTATATGATGCCAGGACACTCTATCCAGGTGACAGAATGAGACTTTGTCTAAAAAAAAAAAAAAAAGACCAACCTGAGTAAGATCAAGACCTCATCTCTACTAAAAATTGAAACATTAGCCAGGCATTATGGCAGGTACCTATAGTCCCAGCTACTCAGGAAGCTGAAGGAGGAGAATCACTTAAACCCATGAGTTTGAGGTTGCTGTGAACTGGGTTGAAGCCAGGGCACTCTAGCTCAGGTGACAAAATGAGACTCCCTCTCCACAAAAATAGAAAAAATAATAAAATTAAATTTAAAAATAAGCGTTTAATTGGGCGGTGCCTGTGGCTCATCGAGTAGGGCACCGGCCCCATATACCAAAGGTGGCAGGTTCAAACCTGGCCTCAGCAGAACCGCAAAACAGAAAAATAGCTGGGCGTTGTGGTGGGCACCTGTGGTCCCAGCTACTTGGGAGGCTGAGGCAAGAGAATCACTTAAGCCCAAGAGTTTGAGATTGCTGTGAGCTGTGATGCCACAGCACTTTACTGAGGGCGACATAGTGAGACTCTGTCTCAGAAAAAATAAATAAATAAATAAACAAATATACATTTATTATCTCACAGTTTCTGGGGGGTCAGAAATTGGGGAGCAGCTCAATAAGGTGGTTTTGGCACTGGGTCTCTCATGAAGTTGAAGGTTGCTTTGCCTGAAGTTGCATTCATCCGAAGGCTTCACTAAGGATCTATTCTTTTTATAAAAATGGCGTCTTGCTGTATTGCCTAGACTACAGTGCAATGGCACAATTCTTAAGAGCCTCCAACTCTTGAAATGAAGCAAGAAGGAAGGAAGGGAGGGAGGGAAGCGGGGTGGGAGGGAAAGGAAGGAAGGAAGGAAATAGAAAAATTAGCTGAGTGTGGTGGCTCATGCCTATAGTCCCAGCTACTTGAGAGGCTGAGGCAGGAGGAACCCTTGAACCCAGCAGTCTGAGGTTGCTGTAATCTAAGCACTCTAGTTTACGTTAGGGCGAGACTCTTGTCTCAAAAAGAAAAAAAAGAAAAGAAAACAACCCTGTGAACAGCAGACCCAAGGCTATGTATGGGTAGAGGCGTTTCTTCACCTTGCTTTGACTTCATTTTAAGTAACCCTTCTGGCAGGCTGGAATGTGGCAGACTGGAGCTGCACTGTGCTGCTGGATTGCACGCTGCTCTGCTGAGTGATGCTATGAGCACTGTTTCTTCATTTTCCTCTTTTGCTTCTGTATCCATTGGCAACTAGCAGGGTGGGTGCCAGAGGAGTAACTTAGAAGACTAGCAGGGCTGAGACAAGAGCTATCCTGGGTGCATGGCACTCAGAGCACTTGGACACCACCGCCTCCCCCCCCCCCAGCAGACCTGTAGTACATCAGACATACAGTATCTGATTTTTGCAAGGCAGAAACACAGAGAGTGGGGGAGTGTTGAGGGGTAGCCTTAGGTCAAATGTCAGCAAGGCCAACCTAGCCCTCCAGGCTTTCTGGGGCAATAAGGCCAGGATAGCGAATGTAATCAGCCAAAGAATGCAGGGTTGGCTAAGGAGGAAAGCTCTCCCTGGCCTTCTCCCCACCCCCACCCCCAGGAGCCTTTGTGCTTCCGTCTTTCTGTAATCCTCTAGCAAGGGGAGCTGGAGTCAGAGTAAAAAGGCTGGGTTTGCTGCTCCTCCAGATGGGAGACAGAATCATTAGGACACATAAGAAACAACCCTGGGGAGGGAGAAGTAAATGGTCCAAACCATAATTTTGGGGGTGAAGGGAATGAATCTTTGTTGCATTCATTCATATGTTCATCTACTAGCAGGCATTTATGAAATGCCCAGGAGATGCCAGACCTGGCTGCTCAGATGCAGTTTCCTGACTTGGTGTCAGATTGCTGCCCCTGGGGTAAGCCCAGTCTCTTGCTGAATTAAAACCAATGTTTTTCTGGGTTCTCTGAGGGGCAAATTACAATTGCTTAGTCACTGGAGGCAGGTAAGCCTTCTAGACAGCTGCCAAAGGAGGGATTGAGCTTACAAGGGTGGAGGCCTGGGGACAGGGGAAGGCTCCCTTTTACATCCATTCCTGACATTCCCAGAGCCCCCAGGGAGAGTGTTCCTTTTTACCTGGGGGATCTGCCTTACTGTTTCTGCAGCCCTTCAGTCCACAGGATGGGAGGAACTTGTAGGATGACATTTTCTTTCCTTCCATCCTTTCTCTTCTCTTTCCTTTCTTTCCTCCAGTATTTACTGAATGTCTACCAAGAGCCTGGCACCCCACTGGGTATCTTCCTCAAAGCTATTAAGGAGAAATGGTATTCTACAAACATGCAATATTCTGTCATCCTTCATACTGCTTTTTCTCCTCCCCTTTCTGGGCCATATAAAGCTAGGCAGAGATGCTTTTTCTCCCCTTCTCTTTCCTTCTGCCTCAGCTTATTTCCCTGAGGACATAAAAGCTGGCCTTTGGCCTTCTCCATGGGGACAGTTCCATTATAGGCCCCCCTTTCTCTGCTTTCTCTGACACTGATGGGCTACATGAGGCTAAGGCACCTTGAGACCTGTTCATCTGTGCCTGTGTTCGTCCTTTTAGCACTCTGGCCACATCAGAGCCTCTGGCATCAAGTTCTTTGGAGCTATGACACTTTCATTACCCCCAGAGGAAACTAAAGCCATACCAGCCTTCTGGATGCCAAAGGTTCTCTCCCATGTGGCTCCTGCCTCAATAACCTACCCCTGTTTTTTGTTGTTGTTGTGGGTTTTTTTTTTTTTTTTGGTTTGTTTCTGCTTTAGGCACATTTTCTCTGTAATTTTTGGAACCCAAATATAAGGGAAATCTCATTTGCTCTGTTCTGACTCATTTACAATTAAATACACTTGTTCCCATCTGTGTCTGTATACATCTGCATACATTTGCTATAGCATCGCCCTTAATTTTGGAAAATGATGCGGCTGGTGTTATTTTTATCCTGACTGTCAAATTGGCTGAGAAGACCAGTGGGTGTTCACATACCCAGTGACGACCTCTACCCAGGCTTGTCGTTGAGGAAAGTAAGAACATTCAGACCTTGGGCAGTAGTGGTCTCTGTGGTTGCCTGGCTTAAGGGGTCCAACCACCAAGACTAGGCTTGTTCCTATCCATCTTGGTGCCCACTCAGTGACCACAGAGTTGGGTCTTGACTTCCTATGTCACTTGCTGGCAGCTGCTTTGCCAAGCATTTGGATTTAGAGAAGAGAGTGGGGGACCTGCTGATTCTCAAGAACGTTGACACTGAGCATGCACTGCTAGGTCATCATAGCCTGGGAGGACTGGAGCTGTCCCCTGCAAGCCTGGCAAGACAGGAGCGTCTGTCTTTACTGTTCAGAGGGATGTGGTGGCATGTGTGGGTGCCTGCCTCACCTACATACCTAAAAATACTAGACCGTGGTTGTCTACCTCTTTTTTTTAAAACCAAGTAACACTGTAAAAATATTCACATTTAATGAGATGGTGGTGCCTGTCAGCACACTTAGAGCCCTTTGATATTATCTCATTGAATAATTTTATTTATATTCATATGCTAAAATAGAATTTGGCCAACAAAAATCCCTACAGGATGTAGAAAATGAGACATTGACTGCTGCCAATCAAAACTAAAAACTGAACAGGCTGAGCACAGTGGCTCATGCCTGTAATCTTAGCCCTCTACGAGGCCAAGGTGGGTGGGCTGCCTGAGCTCAGGAGCTTGAGACCAGCCTGAGGAAGAGAGAGACCCTGTCTCTATAAAATAGCCAGGCACCTGTAGTCCCAGCAACTTGGGAGGCTGAGGCAAGAGAATACCATGAGCCCAGGAGTTTGGGGCTGCTGTGAGCTGTGACGCCATGGTACTCTCCTGAGGGTGACAAAGTGAAACTGTCTCCAAAAAAAAACAAAAAAAGAATATGGCTGGGTGCAGTGGCTCACACCTGTAATCCTAGCATACCTGGAGGCTTAGGTGGGTGGATTACCTGAGCTCATGGGTTTGAGACCAGCCTGAGCAAGAGCAAGACCCCATATCTAAAAATAGTCGGGCATTGTGGTGAGCGCCTATAGTCCTAACTACTCAAGAGGCTGAGGAAAGAGAATCGCTTGAGCCCAAGATTTTGAGATTGCTGTGAGCTGAGGGTGACAAAGGGAGACTGTGTCTCAAAAAAAAAAAAAAAGACAATATTTGAAACAATATTTACTTCCTGCTGACCTAAAACCTTCTCTTGGAAATTCTATTGTTTTTTTTAGCCTCCCAGAGTGCTCAGATTACAGGTGTGGGCCACCCTGCTTGGCCCCGTTGGAAATTCTATTATGGGTAGTGCTGTTGCTGATGTTAATAAACAATTTAGGTTGACTCACGGAAAGGCTGGGCTTTCATATTATTTGTGTATTGCTTCCAAAACCCCAGATTCCATGCTTTAGGTTGGACCAACTGCATTCCTAAGAAGAGGTGACTTGTGATGATGCCAGAATTGCCTAAACTGTTTTCCTTTCGCCTGAAACCTCTTTAGGGTGAGAATCAGTGATGCCTTGGCACTAGTCACAACTGAGGGGCTTCTTTTCTATTTAGCCCTTAGTTTCTGTTTGTACTTGGCTTTGTTTTCCTGTTCTTTTTTTTTCTAAGGGGGGGATATAAAGTGGGGAAGGAGTGAAGAAGAAGAAGGGAGGGAGAAAGGGCCTCTTTGTACATGGCTTTGTCTTGGGTCCTTGGACTCCACAGAGGTGGAGAAACTGGCATTCTTGCACTCAGAGAGTTTAATTCTTGACCAATATTTCTTTTCTTTTTCTTTTTTTTTTTTTTTTTTTGAGACAGAGCCTCAAGCTGTCGCCCTGGATAGAGTGCCGTGGCATCACAGCTCACAGCAACCTCCAACTCCTGGACTCAAGCGAGTCTCCTGCCTCCACCTCCCAAGTAGCTGGGACTTGACCAATATTTCTAATCCAAGGATGAGATCAATTAACTCCTCTGGTGTATACCTGGGTATCTGCTTTATCCACTGACAGCCTCTGCCCAACCTTTTTTTTTTTTTTTTTTTGTGGTTTTAGGCTGGGGCTGGGTTTGAACCCACCACTTCTGGCATATGGGGCTGGCGCCCTACTCCTTTGAGTCACAGGCGCCGCCCAACAGTTCTTATTTATTTATTTATTTTGAGACAGAGCCTCAAGCTGTCACCCTGGATAGAATGCCATGGCGTCACAGCTCACTGCAATCTCATACTCTTGGTCTTAAGCAATTCTCTTGCCTCAGCCTCCCAAGTACCTGGGACTACAGACACCTGCTACAATGCCTGGCTTTTTATTTTTGTTGTTGTTGCAGTTATCATTGTTGGCCTGGGCCGGGTTCGAATTCTCCAGCCTCGGTGCATGTGGCCGGCGCCATAACCACTGTTCTATGGGCACCTGCCTAACAGTTTTTGACTATTTAAAGTCTTATCTCTTCCTCAGTATGAATGGCTGCTACACGCACACACACACACTCACTAATTGCGTTTGATGGTTGTGGACAGTCATCTGTTTCTTAGGCAACCAAACCTATTATATATGGCCACCTTTGCCTGGGTTCTAGCCTTATAATTCTAAAAGTTTGAATTCTAGAATACAAGATTCTAGCCTTAAATTTTACCTGGTTAACTCCTTGCCTTTCCTCAGGACTTAAACACCACTTTACTTAAACACCACTGTCTAGGGCTTGGTGCCCATGCTGAGTGGTTAGGGTGCCGGCCACATGCACTGGGGGGTGTTGGGTTCGAACCCAGTCTGGGCCTGCTAAAACAAACAATAACAAAAAAAATGAAATAGCCAGGCATTGTGGTGGGTGCCTGTAGTCCCAGCTACTAGGGAGGCTGAGGCAAGAGGATCACCTGAGCCCAACAGTTGGAGGTTGCTGTGAGCTGTGATGTAACGGCACTCTACAGAGGGCAACTAAGTGAGACTGTGTCTCAATAAAAAGAAAAAAGAAAAAAAAAAAAAACCCACCACTTTCTCCAAAAAACCAGGTTGGTCTAAAGAGCAATGTTTTGTAATTGACTGTAGAGGCTCCATTAGACTGTCCACTGGCAAGAACTGCGTCTGACTTGTAGTCCTTATGCTCAGTAAATATTCGTTAAATGAATGGATGAATAAATGCGTTCCTAAATCAAGTCAGTTTATGGAATCCAAGCTCAATATAGTTAACTCTACTCAAATGACCCTATGAGAAAAGCTAGTTTCTTGAAAAAGAAAGTGATATTCTGGGCGGCACCTGTGGCTCATCCAGTAGGGCCCCAGCCCCACATACCGAAGGTGATGAGTTCAAACCCAGCCTCGGCCAAACTGCAAAACAGAAAAATAGCTGGGCATTGTGGCAGGCGCCTGTAGTCCCAGCTACTTGGGAGGCTGAGGCAAGAGAATCAGAGTTGGAGGTTGCTGTGAGCTGTGTGACTCTACAGCACTCCACCGAGGGCGATAAAGTGAGACTCTGTCTCTACAAAAAAAAAGAAAGTGATATTCCATATGTAGATATAAACATGCAGAAATATGTACCCCAGGGCAGGGCACAGTGGCTCACATCTGTAATCCTAGCGTTCTGAGAGGCTGAGGCTTGTGGACTGCTCTCAGGAGTTTGAGATCAGCCTGAGCAAGAATGAGACCCCTGTCTCTACTAAAAATGAAAAAGTGAGACAAGAGGATCACTTGAGCCCAAGAGTTTGAGGTTGCTGTGAGCTACGAAGCCACAGCACTCTACTGAGGGTGAAAAAGTGAGACTCAGTCTCAAAAAAAAAGGAAGGACTATGTACCCCAAAATGAAACTCTGAGGTAATGGAATAATATGTGAATTTTATTTTCTTCTTTTTACTTATCTATTTTTCTAATTTTTCTGTATGGAAATAGCTATATATCTACATGTATACAAATACATACCTATACATCAAAGGAAGTTAAAAAAAAATACCATACACAATTATTCCATGTAACTGTCTTAAATTGTTTTTACAAAAATTTTTTTTTTTGAGACAGAGTCTCACTTCTTTTGCCCTGGGTACAATGCAGTGGCGTCATAGTTCACATCAAATTCAATCTCTTAGGCTCAAGTGATCCTCTTACCTCAGCCTTCCGAGAAGCTGGATTATAGGCGCCCGCCACACCTGGCTAGTTTTTCTATTTTAAGTAGAGATGGGGGTCTCACTCTTGTTCAGTGGGCTGATCTCAAACTCCTGAGATCAAGCAATCTACCACCTTGGCCTCCCAGAGTGCTAGGATTACAGGTGTGAGCCACCATGCCCAGCCCATGTTTTTATGAGACTGACGTGCTACCTACTGCGCTAAATAGGCACCTCCAGCCCATGTTTTTAAAAACTTGCTTTCCAAGAAATAATAATAATAATAATGGTAAATAATGTTTATTAGGAGGTTGTTGAGTCAGTATAATCCTCTGAGAAACAAACACCAAGATGAGACTGGGTGTGCAAGACATTAAGAGGAACATCTCTGAAGCATAAGGGGGAGGAGCAGGAGGAGGTGGCGACAGTCTTCTGACATTCCACTTTAAGAAGGAAGGAAGGCTCAGCGCCTCTGGCTCAACGGGCTAAGGCGCCAGCCATGTACACCTGAGCTGACGGGTTCGAATCCAGCCCGGGACCACCAAACAACAATGACAGCTGGAACCAAAAAATGGCTGGGCGTTGTGGTGGGCACCTATAGTCCCAGCTACTTGGGAGGCGGAGGCAAGAGACTCGCTTGAGTCCAGGAATTGGAGGTTGCTGTGAGCTGTGATGCCACAGCACTCTATCCAGGGTGACAGCTTGAGGCTCTGTCTCAAAAAAAAAAAAAAA